>JAJHZJ010000871.1:0-207500 GCA_023548195.1 Bettongia penicillata ogilbyi
ATAAACTACCCCCATGGGAAATATGTCTATTAAAATTTTAAATGACTTAGTTTTTCCTCAAAGTTTAGTGTGTGCCACATATCCTCTTGGGTCTAACAACAGCTCCATTACTCTTTATTGGGAAAGTATCTCCTAGCATATTAAAGATGGCACTAAATAGCTAATCCTTTCCCCAGTCCGAGTCAATATCTCTCAATGAATTGTTGCCAAATAGTTGCCTAAATATTTTAGCACTATAAAGCTCCACAAAATGTCCATAGTGATGGAGCTATGCTTTTAAGTAATCTGTAAAATAATGCTTCAATAAAAGTGATCATTCATCAAAAGGTAAATTATTCAGTACCTACCACATTAGATAGCATGTTCTCCAATCCAGTGCTTGCAAAGAAGTGCCATACAAAGCCCTTGAGAGATTTATAATCTATTTGGAAAGATTAAGCAGAAGTTCAATAAACATGCACGAACTGGCCATTCAATCAAAAAGCATTTATTAAGTGTTTACTATGTCCTAAATTCAAATCTTGAAATCTGGGGATTTAATTACAAAAATGGCACAGTCCAAGCAGTCTCGAGGGGCTTATACTCTCCTACAGATAGGGGAGAGAAAAGGATGGCACACCAAGTTCAAATATACACACAAGATATATACCAAAAACTCTGCAACAAAAAATATACAATATTGGGGGAAGGGGGTACCTGACAACTGAGAATTCACTTAAGTAAGAAGGAATGCTTTGATTTTATTTTAATGACTTTACATATTTCTAGATACAGAAAAAAAACTATGTAATTTGAAGTAAACTACAATTATAATAATATTGGATGAAATTTATATAATACTTTAAGGTTTGTAAAACACCTTATATACATTATTTCACCAAATCCTCACACATAACTTCAAGGTAGGTCACATATATCATTATCCACATTTTACACGTAAAGTATATAAGTACACAGAGTACATAAGGAACCTGCCATGTTACATAGCTAATAATTACCATTAGCAAGATTTCAATCAGGTGTTCCTAAATCCAAGTCCAGTACTTTTCTCATTATACTACCCTGATTCTACAGGAAGAGATTGATTTCATTTTTATTTTCAGGCAGCAATTAGTATGAGGAAAGGAACATAGGGGAAAAAAGAAAGAGGAGGAGGAGGAAAGGAAAGAGAAGAGGAGAAAGAGGAAAAAGAGAAGAGGAGGAGAAGAAAATGCGGAAAGCAAAAGGAGGAGGAGGAGAGAAAGAATTGGAAAAGGAAGAAGGAAGAGAGAAAAGAAGAGAAATCATTCATTAGTGATTGAAACCTTAGTTAATGAAACTTGAAATTATTCAACCTTAAGGATAACTGAATCTACTCTGAGAATGCTTCAAGTCCAAAGTAAACTGAAGCGTTGTGGTAATTATTTGGGTAATTTAATGAAAGGGAAAATGTATTTGAGGACGCAGGAATTTTTCTGGCTACATTTGCCCAGGTTTTCTGTCTTCACTGATTTAATTCATCAAATAACTGCTTGGAGGAAACCAGTAAAAATCTTAATAGTAACTACTCTTCTTGAGTATCTAGCTTGAAAAAAAAAAAAAAGTGGTTTCACCACCTTTGTTTTCTCAAAAGATTAACTGTCAATTAGATGCCTACTAACCAGAATAAAAAGTGGATTGGGGGCATTAGCACTTGCCTTATCTAATGGGTGAGCCTGCTGAGTGCTCAGTGGTTCTTTCCAAGAAGAGAAAGGTGTCAAAATATTTGTTGGCTAATGCCTTGGCTCACCATTCACTAAAGTTCATCTTGAATTCCCCAGTTAGTTTAGAGAAGACCTATCAACTCCTTAATTTGCTAAGAAAACATTAATAAATAGCTTCTAATTGACTTCATGCAAAAGTAACAGGTTTAGTAGAGGGGGGCAGCAATAGTAGGTAGTCAGTGTTAGATTAGAATTTGAAGCTCCTCTGTCTGTACTCTGAACAAGTATCCTCTAAATGGAATTCAAATGTAAAAGCTATATTAAAAGTGCCAAACCATGCAAGGCAAAACCCAATGTTTTTAGCAATTAATCACATTGTGTCTGAAAGCACAGGCAGATCCTAATTTGGCCTTTATTTTTCTTGGCCAAGACAGAACTGTACTTAGTAAACAAAATTTAATTTCTATTAATTTGGAGTCTTGCTTCCTAGCTGAGTTCTAAATAGACTGTAATCAAAAGGAAGCATATGGATTTTATTAAGATGTTATGGTTATTCTATAAAATCTTTTTTACATTTCCTACTCTTTCTCTCAGTAGCTTTCATTTTCTCATTCTTTCTGTACACACAAATAACAAAAAACCAAATCTATCTTAATGGACATGGTAGTATCACTGAAGTTAAATCCCAGTTGGTACCTTCCCCCAATAGAAGTGATCTGTATCCATCCATTTCCAAGTACAAATTTTGAACCACAAAAGCAAGCAAAGGGCCAGAAAGGATGGTACTGACAACCAAAATGTATACTCATTGAAGAAAAGCTAGTGCCATTCATGGGAGAAGGGACTGTTTCATTTTTGTCTTTGTACCCACAATGCATAGCACAATTAGAAAGCATCTGATCAATTATTTTTATTAAATAAGTAATGCCAGTGGAATGTAAGTTTCTTGAGGACAGAAGCTGCTTCATTTCTCTCTTATTGTACCTAGTGTAGGACCAATAATATAATTAGGTTTAATAATGCCTGAAACACTAGTTATAGTCTTTTCAGAGAATATGTTACGTCCTTGAATAGTAAAAGTATAGCACAATTCTAACTGGGCAATTGATAACATGGGACAGCTAGGTGTCCTGCTTTATAGAGTACCAGAAGTAGAGTCAGGAAGACTTAACATCCTGAGTTCAAATTTGACCCCAGATACTTTTTAAAATCAGGAAAACTCAACTTCATGAGTTCAAAACTGGTCTTAGATACTTTCTAGTTCTATGACCCTGGACAAATCTGTTTGCCTGTTTCTTCCTATATAAAACGAGCTGGAGAAGGAAATGGCATATCATTCCAGTTTCTTGCCAAGAAAACACCAAATGGGGTCACAGAGAGTCAGACATGATTGAAAAACAATTGAACAGTTGGTAACATCTTGCTCTACACTGGGGAGTAAATCCAAGGATCATAAATTCAAAGTTGTACTGGACCTTTGAGGTCATGTAATTCAACCTCTCTCTTTTTTCAGATGAGAAAACTGAGAACCAGAGAGATAAAAATGATGTGGCTCTTAGTGGGAAAGGTAAGATCTGAACCTGTGTTCTCTAGCACCCATAACACATTGCTCTTTTCTCCGCATCCCCTTCAGCTGAATAACTGCTTAAAAATTGAAAATGTGATTAAATATTTTATTCAGTTTTTTGAAAAATGAATTCTTAAGTTATCATCCTCAACATCATATTCAATATTTTTAAAACCTTTTATTTCATTAGCGTGGGCATTCCCTATTCCAGGGATAGGGAACCTGCAGCCTCAAGGCCACAGAACAAATCCTGATTCCATTTGGAGTCATTCAAAGGGCCACACTTGAGAACCTAGAGCGCCCCATGTGGCCTGGAAGCTGCAGGTTCCTCCCTCCTGAGTTAGCACAAGCATTATTTTCCTCATCTTATAGATGAAGAACTTAAAATTTGTAGTAGAGACACTGAATGACTTGCTCAGAGCCACATATCTAATAAATGTGAGACATGGGAGTCAAACTCTCATTTTCTTACTCAACTAACAGGTATAGTTTGTGCATGGAGACATGTCTATATACAGATTACACACATATAGATTTTGTGTTCATATAGATGCAGAATGCACTGAAATATATGTGTGTGCATACACACACACACACACACACACACACATATATATATATATATATATATACACATACATATATACACTGCTACAGGTATATCTTTGCCAAATGGTCAACTGTAACAGCAACAAAAAAGCCAATTATTTTGCTTTCTGATCAGCTAAAATGTTTGTCTTCATAGTGATATAGTCATATAACCCTTCTCCCCAAGGGGGTATTCAAAAAACCATGGTCATCATTTTCAGCTATTACATTGTTTCTTCTCACCTCTCATCTTCCACCTCTAATAAAAAAAAGCTTAAGGGGAAAACTAAGGCTTCTGAAGAAGTAATAGTATTCCTATAAAGTATTCCTAACAAGGTAAGAAGTTACGATGGAAGTCTTATGGCAAATTGTAGCAAAGCACACTTGGACTTTTCTAAAGCAAGTTAGTTTTCCTTTCTGTAGTATCTCATGTTACTCCAGGAGAAAGTAAAACATAGAGCATGCAACATTAAAATTCATGAAGAATTAATTTTCTCAGGTACACAAATGACTTGTCTTGACATTAGCATTTTTTATATCCCAAACTAGGCTAATTTACTCATAATGGTTACTCCTAATGCATCTATAAATCAACTTAACAAGCATTTTGAAGTACCTACTATGTGCGTGCCAGACCCTGTGATGAGTAATGAAAATATAAAGAAAGGCAAAAATGTATCTGTCATCAAGGAGTTTATAAGATCTCAAATTCAGAGGAAGTGTGGTCTATCATTACTGTTTTTTTTCCTCAAAAAAAAGAAAAAGAAGAAGAAAAATAATCTTCCCTAGATAGAGACAGGACCTGAATATGTCTTCCTGATACCATTTCTAAAGCTTGATCCAATGTGCCATACGACTTTCCACACAAATAAATAAAAAAGGAATGAACATATTTTCATAAGAAATATACATTTATGTATGCATACATGTTCATATATGTATGTCTATATATGTACTATATATGTATTGTATATACAGTATATATGAGTGTATATGAATGTGTGTGTGTGTGAAGAGAGAGAGAAAGAGAGAGAGAGAGAATTGGATTTTTACTTAATTTCATGTCAACAAATTGAAGAGGTCAAATAATTGTAAATAACAGTAATTCAGGTAACTTAGAAATATAGGCTCATGAATGAATGAATGAATGAAAAACCATTCATTAACCTCTGCTCTGCACCAGTCTCTGTGCTAAGTTTCATGCTCATTAAGCCTGAACTGAGTGTTTTATGAAGAGTTTCTAGGCTGTTTTTCATCTGCATACTTTTCTGTTATATTTCAAGACAAAAAGTCATATGAATCAAGTTGATTTGAAATAGAAGATATTAAGAAAAGGAAACTGAACAGTAGAATTATATAGTATTTACACATGTATGGAAATGGGTACATACATATATGTGTATGTGTGTGTATATACCTGTGTGTTTTTATATATAAATCTGTTTATATGCATGTATAAATACATATTTTATATCTCCTTAGGTTTTCACTGTGTGGATTGCTAAAATAGTGTTTTTTGAGTGCCTTAGATCTCAGGGAGGAGGCCCTATAGCATTCCAAGGTTCAACGCAATCAGCAAAATGTCATCAGCAAACAGGAGCATCTGGAGAATCTCACCATCTATAGGGAATCCCACTTCCATTTGGACGATGAATGCATATTTCTCAGATTATGACATACAATGGCATTGGCTGTCTACTGATTTACTCTGTCACCACACACACACACACACACACACACACACACACACATCATGGACAAGCACTGCAGGTAAACAACGAACTAGACCCGTAGTTGAACCAGAGCAGAGAAATGGGCTGGATTTCATTTTGAGAATTATGCCACACTTTCAATTATTTCAAGCTGCTCCTAGTCATCAAAGTGCCTGTTTTTTAAACTAATATTTTCCTAGTGAGTGACAACATGCTATAGCAGACCGAGTGAGGGAGACTGAAGTCAAGAAGCCTGACATGGTTATACAGCCATGCCCTTTGACACAAACTATTTGAATGGACCATACCAATGGCTTAACTTCTCATTTTCTTTTTTGGAAATATATTATTTACTTATTTGAAACATTCTTTTCTTTTAAATTTTGAGTTCCAAATTCTCTCCCTCCCTCTCACCTCCCCACCTACTGTGAAACCAAACAAAATGATATCCATTAACTATAAAAGTGAAATCATGCAAAAAAATTCCATATTACCCATATTGCTTTAAAAAAGCAAAAAAATAAAAAATAAAATGAGAAAAATATGTTTCATTTGCACCAGAGTTCATCACTTCTCTCATGAAATGGATAACATTTTTTTATCATAAGTCATTTGGAATTATCTTGGATCATTGTACTGATCAGAATAGCCAAGTCTTTCATAGTTGATCATCATTACAACATTGTTGTTACTGTGCACCGTGATCTCTTGATTTTCTAGTTTAATTTTATATCCACTGTATAGGTTTTGCAATGTTCTTTCTGAAACCATCTCCCTTACCATTTCTTATAGCACATTCATATGCCACAACTTGTTCAGCCATTTCCTACTTGATGAATATTCCCTCAATTTCCAATTCTTTCCTACCACAAAAAGAGCTGATGTAAATTTTTTGTACATACAGATCCTTTTCCTCCTATAAAAATCTCTTTGGGATACAGACCTAGTAGTGATATTGTGGGGTCAACTATGCATTTTTATGGCCCTTTGGGCATAGTTCCAAATTATGCTCCAGAACTAGACCAGTTCAAAAAACCACCAACAGTTAATTAGTGTATTTATTTTGATTTATTCACGCCAGCATTTGTCATTTCTGATCTATGTGAGGTGATACCTCAGAACTGTTTTAATTTGCTTTCTCTATTCAATATTGATTTAGAGCATTTTTTATGTGATTGCAAATAATTTTGATTTCTTCTTCTGAAAGTTATCTGTTTATATCCTTTAATCCTTAATCAATTGGGGAATGGCCATTATTTTTACAAATTTGAATCGTTTCCCTATATATTTGAGAAATGAGGCTTTTACCAGAGAAGCTTACTTTTTTTAAAATATTGCTTCATTTTCTATGGTACCTTTTAGCAAAATATAGTTATTCTGATTATCTATTTAACTCAGTCTATTTTTGCTTTTGCTTTAAAAACATGATTTCTATCCCTGCCTCTTTTTTACGTCAGGTGAGGCATAAGAGATTCTCTTTCAATAATTTATCTTAATTCTGTGTGTGTCTTTATGTTTCAAGTGTGTCTCTTGTAAACAATATACTATTGGATGCTAGTTTGCTTCCATTTTATGAGTAAACTCATCCCATTCATAATTACAAACTGTGTATTTCCCTCCATCCTATTTTCTTCTATTTATACTTCTCTTTCTTTATCTTGTCCCTTCTCCAAAGTTTGTTTTGCTTCTGACCACTGATTCCCTTAATCTGCCTTCCCTTTTATCATTTCCCTCCTCCAATATCGCTTATCACTTTTCATTTTATTTTCCTATTGGGTAAGATAGATTTTTAAATCCGAGTCAGTGTGTATATACATTCCTGACTCTTTGAAGCAATTCTGATGAAAGTATGGTTCAAGACTCCAACAACACTCCCCCTCCATGTTTCCCTTTTCTCTAAAAGTTCTTCCTTGCAAGGCTCTTGTGTGAGAAAAATTTTCCACATTCTACCTCTCCCATTCCCCTACTCCCAAATACATCTCATTTTCTCAATGCTTTATTTTTTCCTTTTTTGGAGTTCATCCCAGCATAATCAATTCACATTCATGCCCTCTGTCTATATAGACTCTAATAATTGCCTTCATAGTGATAAAATCTTAGGAATTATAGGTATAATTTTATCATATAGGAATGTAAACAGTTTAACTGTATCAAGTTTCTTATGATGACTCGCTAATGTTTAACTCTTTATGCTTCTCTAAGGCTCGGGTTTGAATGTCAAATTTTCTATTCAGCTCTGATCTTTTCATCAGAAATGTTCTCTATTTCATTAAATAGCCATTTTTCTTCGTGAAGGATTATACTCAGTTTTACTGGGTAAATTATTTACAGCTTTAATCCTAGCTCCTTTGTCTTCTGAAATATATTCTAAGATTTCCACTACTTTAACATGAAAGATGCAAATCTTGTGTGATCTTGCCTGTGGATGCATGACAGCGAATGGTTACTTTCTAGCAACCTAAAATATTTTCTCCTTGACCTGGGAGCTCTGGAATTTGACTATTACATTCCTGGAAGTTTTAATTTTATGATGTCTTTAAGGAGGTGATTAATGGATTTTTTCCATTTCCAATTTACCCTCTGCATTTAAGAAATCATGCAGTTTTCCTTGATAGTTTCTTCAAATATCATGTACAGGCTCTTTTATTTTAAAGAATGATGGCTTTTTGGTAGTCAAATAATTCTTATCTCTCTTTCACCTATTTTCCAGGTCAATTGCTTTTTCAAAGAAATATTGCACATTTTCTTCAATTTTCTTTTCATTCTCTTGATTTTGTTTTGTTTCTTTTCGTTTTATGTAGTCATTAGTTTCCAGTTGCCCAGTTTTAATTTTTAAAGAATTATTTTCTTCAGTGAGATTTTTGACTCTTTTTCCATTTGGTCAATTCTGCTCTTTAAGGAATTCTTTTCTTCACTAAATTTTTATACCTCTTTTACCATTAGATCACTTTGGTTTTTTAAGGTATTTTCTTTTCTTTATTTTTTTTATTATGTGTATTTATTTATTCTTCTTTTTCAACATTCATTTCCACAAAATTTAGAGTTCCAACATTACTCTCCATCACTCCCCTCCCTCCACCCCAAAACACCATGCATTTTGATTACCCCTTCCCCCAATATGTCCTCCCTTCTATCACACCCCTTCCTTCCCTTATCCCCATCTTCTCTCTTTTCTTGTAGGGCAAGATAGATTTCTATAACCCATTACCTATATTTCTTATTTCCCAGTTGTATACAAGAACAATTCTCAACATTCATTCCTAAAACTTTGAGTTCCAACTTCTCTCCCTTCCTCCCTACCCACCCATCCTCACTGAGATTCAAACAATTCAATATAGGCTATATATGTGTAGTTTTGCAAAAGACTTTCATAACAATCATGATGTGTAAGACTAACTACATTTCCCTCCATCTTAACCTGCCCCCACATTTATTCTATTCTCTCTTTTGACTTTGTCCCTCTTCAAAAGTGTTTACTTCTAATTACTCACCCTTTCTATTTGCCCTCCCTTCTATCATTGCCCTTACCCCACTTATCCCCTTCTCCTCTACTGTCCTGTTGTGAAAGATAGATTTTCATACCAAATTGAGTGATCATGTTATTTCCTCCTTAAGCCAAATGTGATGAGAGTAAGCTTCATTTTTCCCTCTCACTTCCCTCCTTTCTCCTCCATTGAAAAAGCTTTTAATTCCCTCTTTTAAGAGAGATGATTTGCCCCATTCCATTTCTCTCCTTTCTCCTTCCAATATATTCCTCTCTCAGCCTTTAATTTTATTTTTTTAGATATCATTCCTTTCTATTCAACTCACTCTGTGCTCTGTGTGTGTGTGTGTGATCCCTTCAACTACCAAAATACTGTGAAAAGATTCAAGAGTTATAAATATTATCATTCCATGGAGCAACATAAACAGTTCAACTTTAGAAAGTCCCTTATGATTTCTCTTTACTGTTTACCCTTTCATGCTTCTTTTGATTCTTGTATTTGAAACTCAAATTTTCTATTCAGCTCTGGTCTTTTCATCAAGAATGATTGAAAGTCCACTATATCATTGAATGACCATTTTTCCCCTGAAGTATTATACTCAGTTTTGCTGGGTAGGTGATTCTTGGTTTTAATCCTAGTTCCTTTGACTTCTGGAATATCCTATTCCAAGCTCTTCAGTCCCTTAAAGTAGAAGCTACCAGATCTTGTGTTATCCTGATTGTATTTCCACAATGCTCAAATTGTTTCTTTCTAGCTGCTTCAAGCATTTTCTCCTTGACCTGGGAACTCTGAAATTTGGCTACAATATTCCTAGGAGTTTCTCTTTTTGTATCTCTTTCAGGAGGTGATCAGTGGATTCTTTCAATATTTATTTTGCCCTCTGGTTCTAGAATATCAGGGCAGTTTTCCTTGATAATTTCATGAAAGATGATGTCTAAGTTTTTGTTGTTTTGTTTTTTTTTTGATCATGGTTTTCAGGTAGCTCCATAACTTTTAAATTGTCTCTCCTGGATCTATTTTCCAGATCAGGTGTTTCTCCAATGAGATATTTCATATTGTCTTCAATTTTTTTCATTCTTTTGGTTTTGTTTTGTAATTTCTTGGTTTGTCATAAAGTCATTTATGTGCTCCATTCTAATTTTTAAAGAGCTATTATCTTCAGTGAGCTTTTGAACTTCCTTTTCCATTTGCCTAATTCTGCTTTTTAAATCATTCTTCTCTTCATTGTTTTTTTGGACCTCTTTTGCCAATTGAATTAGCCTATTTTTAAAGGTGTTGTTTTCTTCAGCACTTTTTGGGGTCTCCTTTAGCAAGCTGTTGACTCACTTTTCATGATTTTTTTGCATCACTCTCATTTCTCTTCCCTATTTTCCCTTCACCTCCCTTTCTTGATTTTTAAAATCCTTTTTGAGCTCTTCTGGGGCCTGAGACCATTGCATATTTATTCTGGAGATTTTGGATGCAGAATCCTTGACTTTTAGATCTTCCTCTGATGGCATGCATTGTTCTTCCTCATCCAAAAGGGTGGAAGAAAATACTTGCTCACCAAGAAAGTACTCTTCTATCATTTTATTTTTCCCCTTTTTTGAACATTTTCCAGCCAGTTACTTGACTTTTGAGTCCTTTGTCAACAGGAGGGTATACTCCAGGGGCCTGTAACTTCTCAGTTCCTCCAAGGTGGTACAATCAAGGGAGAGGAATTTACTCCTCTCCTGGCTGCACTCTAGTCTGAGAGCAACTACAGGCACTCTGTTCTGCCCAGGATCTGCCTACAGGGTTCTCTCTCTACAGTTTCCACCAGCTCCACTGCCAGTACTCTTCCTCAATTCAGGAGAGCCACTCAGAGCTGAGATCCAGATCAGTGACTGAATTCCCCCAGTGTCTTTAGGCAGAGGGCTCCAAAACTGGATGCTGCTGCTGCAGTAGCTGCTGCTGCAGTAGCTGCTGCTGGAGGGCCCATACCACATTTCCTTCTCAATCAAGTGAAAGAAGAGCTTTCTCACTGACCTTGGAAGCTGTCTTTGGCATTTGTGGGTTGAGCAATCTGGGAACTGCTGCTTCCAGTGGCACCCTGAAACCTGTTCTGGGTCCTGCCTCTGCCACATTGCATAGCCCTCTCCATGCCTGATGGATAGACTTTTCCTGTCAACCTTCCAGGCTGTCTTGGGCTGGAAATCTCTTTCCCTGTGTTGTTTTGTTGCTTCTGCTACTCTAGAATTTGTTTAGAGTCATTTTTTACAGGTATTTTTTTGGCCAAGCGGGGAGCTTCTACTGGTCCATCTTTCTACTCCAACATCTTGGCTCCACCCCTTCTTTAAGGTATTTTTTTCAGTATTTATCTATGCCTCTTTTACCAAGCTGTTGATTCTCTTTACATAATTTTCTTGCATCACTCTCATTACTTTTCCCATTTTTTTCATCTACAACTACTAAGTCTGTCTTCAACCCTTTCAGGAATCCTTAATGGGCTTGGGTCTAATTAGCATTTTTCTTTGAGATTTTGTTTATAGCTATTTGTACACTATTATCTTTTTTCTCAATGTATATCTTGGTCTTTCCTGCCACTATAGTACCTTTTTATAGTCAAATTCTTTTGTTGTTACTGTTTGCTTATTTTTCCAGCATACTTATTGATTTTGAACTTTATGTTAAAGTTGGGCTCTCATCAGCTGGAAGTGTGCAGAGGCACTATCCTAAGCCTTAAGCGCTTTTTATGTTACTGCTTTTAGAGCTAGTTCTGGAGAGTCTGTACATTTTTGGTGTTTTCAAGGTCTTATAGTCAGTAGAGAGGTATGACCCCTGTTGCCCTCATCTAAACACTCTCTTTTTTAGCCAAGAAGGGCCCTTGGTCCTTTTCAGTCACAAGCACTAACGCTTCTCAGGGCTCTGGAACTATGACCAGGTTCCCTGCACTCTGGCATATACATATCTATACACACATGTATATATATACATATATATATAGTCTTCATATGTGTGTATACACACATAAATACACATATGTATATGTGTTTGTATATATTATATAAAATATACATATATAATATATATACACTTTTATATATATGAAGACAATAGAGAAAATATAGCACAAAAATTTGGAATCTTTGAGGTCAACATATCAATCAAAAAGCATTTATTAATGCCTTTATTATTTATTACTAATATTAATATTATTATTATGCACCAAGAATTCTACAAAGCCCTGAGAATACAAGGACAAAAGAGAAATAGACCCTGCCTTTGAGACATTTACATTCTATCATAATCAGAAAGTTGTATGACCTTTCATAGCTCTGCTTAGAACTCACTTTTCTTCTCTATGTATACTTCCCATTTCCTCCCTGTCATGTAACTCATCTTTAGCCTTGGATCTTACCATTTACTCTTTCCTAAATAGAGGCCCTCATTATTGCTATTCTAAGACATACAGACATTTTCATTAAAATAACCTATATTCCTTGAGGGTATTTCAGGAAGTTAGTCAACCTCTCTGTGTCCATTTGCCAATTCAAAAAAGAAAGATTTATTTACCAAAGGTAATATAGACGTATCTTCAAGGGAAATGAACCATACAAAAGTAAATTATCAGTTACAAATTCTCCTTGGAGAAAAGGGGAAATCCAAGTCAAATTTGGCTCAAAGGTCGCTGATTTAATTTTTCTTTAACATGAAAATATGCAGTCACTGAATTCCACAGTAGGACTTGGCAAAGCAGTAATAGGTTGCTAACCAGCACCTAATTTCTTGCTATTACCAGTGGTTTATGGTCATAATACTGCAGTCAGCAAATTCTGAAAGATGATTTGGAGATTAACTGAGAGCTAGGGCTTTCACTGAAATGTCTTGCTTGGTAGCCTATCTGCACCCATCTCTACAGACATCCCAGTGGTAAGACTGAGATCACAAAAACAAAGGAGAGATAAGTCTAGGAAAACAATCAGTCATCAGTGGTTTGTTTTCAAACTGACTTCTTGACTCCAGCATCATGAACAGACCAAGAACTACAGGAGTAAGTATGGAGAAGACGGGAAGGAACTTTAAGCTGGACTGAATTGCACTGAAAACTAAAATATAACAAGACTCTCAAACTACTATTTTTAAACCCCATCATTTGGGCCAGAAGCCATCAGAGTGATGTGCCTTTCATATAACAGTGAGCAGAGGGAGAGTGAGCCAGGGCTTTCTCTGGCCTTATGGTTTCTCAAGAAGTTAGTCAACCCTATTTCAGATTTCTATGGATCTCTGCATTTTCTGAGGAATATAATCCTATCATGTAATCATGAGCAATGACTCTTAATGAGCCCCTAGCTTAGTTTTATTTTTCATATGTAGGGAAATCATTCACGAAGTTTTTATCAAGCATTTATTGATTGCTTACTGCTAATGAAGGTTACTTTCTGTTGGGAAAAAATATGTACACAAATACATAAGTGCAGTAGCCAAAGCATCCAATCTAGAGTCAAGAAGACCTGAATTCAAATCCAGCTTCAGATACTTACTAGCTGGGTGACCCTACAAAAGGCACTTAGCCCTGTTTGCCTCAATTTCCTTATCTGTAAAATGAACTGAAGAAGGAAATGGCAAAGCATTCCAGTATCTTTGCCAAGAAAACTCCTTTTGAGGTAACAAAAAGTCAAACAAGACTGGAACAACTGAACAAGGACAAAAATAGCTAACATATATATACATATACATATATATATATAGTGTACCTATAGTACCCACTCTGTTCTCCCTCTCCCAACTTACACTGTCAATTTAAGGAGCCCAGAGGGCAATGGCCTCCAGTCCTATTGTGATTCTTAGAGTAACCCTTAGGGGTTGGGACATGAAAGGGATACTAAAGATCTACCCTAGACAAAAAGTTGGTTAGGTCTAGGTGAACTGTCTCTGGTAATACTTCATGAAAATATCAGCAAAGAAAAATGGAGCCCATTGGTGTGGCATGTGAACAGCATTCACTACTCCCCCACTCAACAATTCAAGAGTGATGACTCAGAGCGATTCTCAGCTCACTCACATTTGTGAAGGAAAAAGAACAAAAGGAGTCTAGGAGATTAGCTGCTTGCCCTTTTTGTACAGCAGTTCAATTCTGGATCAACATCTGTTAAATCATCAGTTCTTCCAAGTAGGAAGCCAAGTAGAAGACTTTTCATCACCACAGAGTACCAACCCATCAATCTCTTATGGACAGGAACCTACTCCACAATGGAATGGAATTCATCAAGGAATATCTGGGCATGTTCAATATAACCCACCAGAAAGAACAAATTGTGACATATAAAAAGTTCAAAAGACATAGTTTCTGGGTAATTAATCATTTTATTCATCATGCTAGCAGATAATGAAAGGTGTCAGTGACACTCTCAAATTCCAGACTCTTCTTGGAATCCATTCATTGTTTACATGCTCTTGGAAGAGTAAGTATTCCTGAGGGATTATGATTGGCTAACAAATAATGAGAGGCTTAATATTATAATGAGAAGTGGATATATTCTAATGAGAGATGAGGGATAGGACTAATTATGTCACTAGTGGACAAAGAGAGATGATCAAGCCAGACCACCCTCAGAATTAGGCAGTCTAGCCTGCCTGAGTGGAACACAATGGGCATGAATTCACCTTAGACTAAATTTTTTGTAAGGTTCTCTAGTTGCATGGGGTCTACGACATTGGATGGAAAGGTATGTATTCAGGGATTTGAGCAATCTCATCCATCAATGATGTCTTTCAGTTCCATGTAATTCAATACTTGATCATTAATATGATAGAAATAATCATTTCTCTCAAAATCCAAGTATCCTCTTAGAACTGGGCCCTTCACTGACCATTCCCCATTACACAGCACTTTTAAATTTCCAAACTAATTAGAGATCGAATCTCATTTGGTCCTCACAACAACCCTTGGTGGTTGATGTTATTAATATGCCCAATTTATAGATGAGAAACTGAAACTTAGAGAGATTAAATTATTTACCCAAGGTCACACAGCTAGTAATGGGATTTGAACTGAGGTCTTCTTAGGTCTCAACCTATTTGATCATTGTTTGGTGCCTGATTGATTAAGAATGAATGCAAATAGCAATTTTTTCTGTTTTGGCCTTCCATTCCAGATGCTTTTTTTTGTAATAGGTAAATAGGCCATTCTCTGTCTCATTTCTTATTAACCCTTCATCACTGAATGGGTGTTACCTCAGTCAAACTGAGACCTACTTGGTTGTTTGATTGTTTGCCCTTGCTAATGACCTTAGCTTGAAAAGCCAAGATCTTCCCCTGCATCCAGGACCATCTCCATTCATCCTGATCTATATCTTACCACCTGGCTCAGATGGCTCTGGAGGAGAAAGTGAGGCTGGTAACTTTGCACAGACCTCCCTCCCTTAAATCTAATTCACTTGCATATCATGGCATCACCTCTTTGATGTCATGGTCCTCTTTGAGAATGAAGGACAGACCACAACAAGAATCATAAAATACAGAGGTAAGAAGAATGGAAGGTTCTGTGCAAAAGTATACAGAAAGGAGAAAGAATATCACATGAGAGAAATATGAGTAAGTGAATTTGACTGGACCAGAGAATCCATCTAACAAAGCTAGAAAGGTTCCCTGTAGCCAAATTGGGAGTGAATTCATATTCCAAATAGATAAATTTATATTTCATCCTAGAGGAAATAGGGAGCCACTGGATCTTTTTGAGCAAGGGAAGACATGGCCAGTTAAATAGATGCAAAACATCCCATCTGATAGCTGTATAGAGAATGATTTTGAAAGGCCAGAGAATTGAGTAAGGCAGACAAATGAGGAGACTAGTATGTAGTCAATACATCAATAAAGACACTAGTGTCAGGCACTATGTTGAGTGTGAGAGATAAAAAGGAAAAATAAATCTCACCCTCAAGGAATTTACATTCTAAGGGGGAAGTCAATGCATCTAAATCAGGACAGGCAAGATAAATATATAGAATTGATAGAAGATAACCCTAGAGGAGATAACACTGGCATCTGGGGAGAACCAGGAAAGGTCTCCTGGAGGAGGTGGCACATAAGTTAAACATCAAAGGAAGCCAGGGATTCTAAGAGCTGGTGGTTGAAAGAGAGAGCATTTCAGGCATGGGAAACAGCTGGCACAAAGACACATGAAGGGTTGCATTTAAGGGACAGCAAAAGAAGGAAATAAGCATTTATTAAGTGCCAAGCATTGTGCTAAGGATTCCACAGATATTATGTTTTATGATTCTCACCACTCTGGGAGATAAGGGCAATTATTATTCCCATGTTACAGTTGAGGAATGTGAGGTACAGAGCTCAGCATAATGCCTGGCACTTAATGAATGTTCATTGAGGCAGACAGAGGGTAAGTGATTTGCCTAGGATAACATAGCTAGTAAGCATCTGAGGCAAGACTTGAACTCGTATCTTCCTAACTCCAGGCCCAGTGCTCAATCCATTGTGCCATGTAGATGACTCACATAGGCAATATGGTTTTTGAGATGCTTACCAGCTATCTAAAGAGTAATTACGTGGAAACCATACTTACAGAAGTCAACAAGTCAACATGCATTTATTAAACACTTTCTGTGTGCAAGGCACAACATTAAAGATTAGGAATACAAATACCTACAAAGAAATGGAAAAAAGTCCTTGACCTCAAGGAACTTACATTTTAATAGGGGAAGATACCACATAAAAGGGAAATGCAAGGATGTTAAGGTCAAAGAGTCTAGAGTCAAGCAATAGCGAGCATGAAAGAGGAAGAGTATTTGGCTTGAGCATTTCAAAATGGAGATTCCAGGAGGAACTTAATCAACGGAGGAGAAGGTCACAAGATGGGGAAAGGATCATTCAGAATGAGAAGAATGTGAGCACATGGAAGAGAAGCCGAGAGAGTCTGGAGTGGCACCGGCAACCAAGAGGACAAAGGGACAGCTGACAAAAGAGGAAATTCAGAAGATGTCATGCCAACAGGACTTATTAACTGATTGTGTGTGTATGTGTGTGTGTGTATATACACACATATATATGTATATACACGTATATATGTGTATACACACAGGTATGTGTATATATGTGTGTGTACATGTATTTGTGTGTAAATGTATATATTGTGTATGTATATATCACAGTCAGGTCTTGATCCCATATCTTTCTGACCCTAAGGCTAGATCTCTCACTATTACACCTGAGTTTCCAAACACACCCCGTAGGGCTGCAATCATCTTGAGTGAAGACCAAACCAAATTAAAATGTATTTGGGAAATATTTAACAAAATAAGTAAATGTATAATAAAACATAGATAATGTTTATTTGTGATTTTCTAAATCAATATGCTGCCCCCAGAGTTCCTTTTGTACAATATAGTGGCCCCATTTCTATTTGAGTTTCATACCACTACACCATACTTTCTCTTCCTGAGGAAGCCATACATCAGTCATTCATTTGAATAAGCTTCACTTTTTCCTTGCAACAAGCCTGGAAACTGAAAATCATCCATTTAATTTTATAGTAACAATTCCTATCACTCCCTCATACATATATCTAAGGATTTACTATTCACAAAGAGAATCTAAAAACACAGATATTTTTATAATGATCAAGAAGAAAAAAATTACATTTATATTTGGTTCTTAAATTATTCTTTCTTCCTTTAAAAAGAGGATTATACTCCTTAAACTAGATAGCCATCAAAGGGCTGACTTTCTGATCATAGAGAGTGAAAGCCCTTTTCCTACAGAAAAACCATATAGGACCTGAGACAGCTCCTTTAGTTTTAGGGATCCCAGAAGTGCTGTAGCAGTTTTAAGATACACAGTGGGTTGGTATACATTTAAAACTATAGCTCACAACTGCTCATTAATATGTTTACTTTTATAGTCAGAAGACACACAGTACAAAGCAAAGGCATTTAATTAACAACATAGAAGAAAGCACCTATGCTCCATAAACCTGAGTAACAGTCTCCCACAAATTCACCTCCCACTAGTTGAAAGAGTAGACATGCCTTTACATTTAAAATGGGTGGGGGGAAGGATGTATATATGGTCAGGGTACATTTATGGAAGGATACACACATCAGAAAAATGTGTAGCCAGAGTATAGATATGGAGGTATAAGTCACATCTCAGACACTACAAGACCATAAGACTACTGTTGATGATGGTGGCTATCACTTATGTAGGATTTAATATATGTCAGGCACTATTCCAAGCACTTTACAATTATTTTCCATTGTGATCTCACTTGATCCTCACAACAACCCTGAGAGATATTATTTTCATAAGCAAATTATCCTTCTGGATTCCATACATGGTTTCTGGAGATGTACCATGTCATTTATTTGACAAAGGATAGCCTGGAGCCAATGGCTCCTGCCTGGCATGTAGAGAGGGGTGAGACTTGCTGTTCTCTTCAGTTGACAGCTCTCAATATCTCAGACTCAGGAGAAAGTTTCCCATTTTTTAGTGCCAGGGGAAATCAAAGTTCTTCAAATAAGAACAGAATATAACCATTGTGGTCATAAGACCCACTTGTAGGTTTATCTTTATTATAGAATATGAGGGTTATATGAGGACAGAGAAAGTGCCGAAGGGTATACTTGTAGCTGTAGTGGGTTCCAAACCAATCTATTGTGTATAGAGGCTAAATAGGGCTATAATTTATGGTTGTAGCATAAAATTTCCACAATAGTGGACAATGTATAAACAGCATAGGTGGGCGGAGCCAAGATGGTGAAGTAGAAAGATGTACATACTCTAGCACTTCCTCCACAGCCCACAGAAAACCTGTAAAAAATAACTCAATGAATTATTGAGCAGTAGAAGCCATAGAACAACCAAGTGAAAGGGTAATCTGAAAGGCTGACAGGAAAGGTCTGTCTCACAGGACACTGAGGAGAGCAGAACCAAGCCCTGGCCATGAGGCACTGGGAGGAACAGGACCTGAACAAATGTCCAGGGCAGAATTCCCAGCAGAGAGGGTCCCAGATCCCTCAACCCACAAGCGACAAAGAAAGCTCCAAAGGTCAATGTGGGAGGGCTTTCCAGCTGGGCGAGAGGGGAATGGGGTTCCCACAGCACTAGCCCCAGGTGACAGCAGCAGCAGGGGGCAGGCAACTACAGTGGACAAGGAAGCAGCCTGGATCCACTGTCCAGGCACCTCAGCTTAAAGCCTCTGGCAGAATTGAGCAGTTGATCTGAACCTCAGTCTTCAGTGGTGACTCCACCAAAAGCCCCTGGGGGAATAGAGCAGCTGATCTGAATCTCAGCCCTGTACTGTGGAGAGCAGAAGTACTAGAACCCTCCTCTTGACAAAGGATTCAGAAGTAACTGACTGGGAAAATCCCCCCAAAAGGAAAAAAAATTAAGACCATAGAAGGTTACTGTCTTGGTAAACAGGTGTGTCCTCCCATCCTTTCAGATGAGGAAGAACAAGGCATACTGTCAGAGGAAGTCAAGGCCTCTGACTCCAGTACCCCCAAAATGAATATGAAATGGACTCAGGCCATAGAAGAGCTTGAAAGGCATATCAGCAGCCTGCTAAAGGAGAACCAAAAAAATGCTGAAGAAAATAGCACCTTTCAAAAGAGGCTAACTCAATTGGAAAAAGAGGTCTAAAAATTCAATGAAGAGAAGAAGGCTTTAAAAAAGCAGAATTAGCCAAATGGAAAACAAGGTTCAAAAGTCAATGACCAAAATAGTTCTTTAAAAGTGAGAATCAAGTTCAGAGGAGATAATAAAAATGAGATAAACCAAGCAGTTAGAAAACTAAATCAAAAGTTTGAAAAAATAGAAGATAATGTGAAATATCTCATAGGAAAAAAAACTGACCTGGAAAATAGATCCAGGAAAGAAAATGTAAAAATTACAGGGTTACCATAATGATCCAAAAAAGAGTCTAGACATTATCTTCCATGAAATTATCAAGGAAAATGACCCTGATATTCTAGAACCAGAGGTCAAAATAAATATTGAAAGAATCCACTGATCACCTCCTGAAAGAGATGCAAAAAAAGAAACTCCTAGGAATATTGTGGCCAAATTTCAGAGTTCCCAGGTCAAGGAGAAAATACTGCAAGCAGCTAGAAAGAAACAATGTGAGTATTGTGGAAATACGATCAGGATAACACAGGATCTGGCAGCTTCTATATTAAGAGATCAAAGGGCTTGGAATAGGATATTCCAGAAGTCAAAGAAACTGGGATTAAAACCAAGAATCAACTACCCAGAAAAACTGAGTATACTACTTCAAGGGAATAAATGGTCATTCAGTGAGATAGAGGACATTTAAGCATTCAGGATGAAAAGACCAGAACTGAAGAGAAAATTTGACTTTCAAACACAAGAATCAAGAGAAGCATGAAAAAATAAACAGGAAAGAGAGATCATAAAAGATTTTCTAAATCTGAACTGTTTACATTCCTATGTGGAAAGATAATATTTGTAACTCTTGAGACTTTTCTCAGTATTTGGGTAGGTGGAGGGATTACATACATACACACACACACACATATACATATAGACAGAGAGTACAGATTGAGTTGAATCAGAAGAGATGATATCCATAAAAATTAATAAAATAAAAATTAAGGGGTAAGGGAGGACAATATTGGGAGGAGAAAAGGAGAAATGGAATGGGGCAGGCTATAACTCATAAAAAAGATAAGAAAAATACTTTTCAATGGAGGAGAAAAGGGAGAAGATGAAAGGGGAAAAGTGAAGCTTACTCTCTTCACATATGGTTTAAGGAGGGAATAACATGCTCACTAAATTAGGTATAAAAATCTATCTTACACTACAGGAAAGTAGGGAAGAGGGGACAAGTGGGATGAGGGGGATGATAGAAGGGAGGGCAAATGGGAGAAGGGAGTAACTAGAAGTAAACATTTTTGGGAAGGAACAAGGTCAAATTAGAGAATAAAAAATGGGGGGACAGGGTAGGATAGAGGGCAATATAGTTAGTATTATACAACATGATTATTATAGAAGTCTTTTGCAAAATGACACATATATAACCTGTATTGAATTGCTTGCCTTCTCGGTGGGGATGGGAAGGGACAGAGAGAGGGGGATGAGTTGGAATTCAAAATATTGGAAACACATGTTGAGAATTATTATTGCATATAACTGAGAAATAAAAAACACACGTAATGGGGTATAGAGATTTATCTTGCCCCACAGGAAAAGAGAGAAGATGGGAATAAGGGAAGGGTGGGGTGTGATAGAAGTGAGGTTACACTGAGGGAAGGGTTAATCAGAATTCAAGGTATTATGGGGAGAGGGGAGGGGAGAGATGGGAGAAAAATTGGAACTCGAAATTTTGTGGAAATGAATGTTGCAATCTAAAAATAAATAAATTGAAAAAATAAATAAACAGCACATATAGATACATTGCCTCCTGTTGGAAAGGTAATATAGTGTGGTAGAAAAGGGCACTAGTTTTAGCATCAGAAGACCTACATTCAAATTGTCACTCTTGTGTATCCTTGGGACAAATCATTCCAGCGACAATCAATAAACATTTATTAAGTACCTACTACGTGTCATGCAAAGTCCTGGGGATACAAAGAAAAATGGTCCCTGCCCTCAAGGAGCTTAAGTCTGATGGGGGAGGCAACACATTAAAAAGAAGCTGAAATGGGCATGACAAAGTCCTGCAAGTCAGGTGGAAAACAATCTGAGAAAATGAGCATTTTATAGTTAATTGAATTTTCAGCAACAATGAGTTTCTGGAGATCATTAAGTCCAGGAAAGTCGTCAGGTAGAAAATTATGAAGTGAATTTTCTGGGTATCTTCCTCACACTGAGGACCTACAAGGGAGAGGCTCAAGAAATAAGGGATAGTGAGGTGGTTTAGGTTTTCGAGTTGGTTTAATCTACCACAATGATGAGTTTGTAGAGATTATGAAGTCCATGAAACCAATCAGATGAGCCTCAGTTTCCTCATCTGTAAAATTAGAGTCTTGAAATAGATTGTTCCCAACATTCCTCCTCTCTCTAAGTTAGGATCCATCATTTAAATGCACTATTTGAAAGCATGATGTCTATCAGAGCAAAGAATTTTATCCAGATTACTGCTGAATCACTTTTAATTCTACCACTCACTGAACTAGTACAGAAGTGGACCCAATTGAGTAGGTCAGAATATTGAAAACAGATCAAAGGAAATTGTATTTTCTATTGATGGATTACTTTTACCCTCTCAAAGGCAAGGGGCCATGAATATAAATAAAATCTCCATCCTTAGCAACATGGTGCAGGGATTTTGGCTGAATACATACAAAAGGGAGATTGTCCTACATGTTCTTATTTATTATAGCAATAAAATTGACTTTGCTTTGGGAACTCAATTCCTCAGTTTGATGAATGCCAAGGGAAAATAAAAAAAAAAAAAACAAATACCTCACCATCTGCCTCAAAACACAGTAGCAAACATTTGAGAAGAGATTAAAATATCACATAAAATTAAAGACCTTCAATAAATCTCAACAATTGTTTCCTTTGTGTCCTTGGGAAAGTCACTTAGTATCTCTGGTCCTCAGTTTCCATATATAACAATCTCAGAAGTCTCCATCAGGTCTAAATCCTAATGTTCTATATCCAAGCAGAATTCTAACATCCTTTTTTTTTTGTCTGTAAGATACGTACAGACCCTGTCTGAGATTACTTATTTCAACTTCAAGCTTTTTAGACACTGGTAGGGAGAGAAAAAAAAAAGTTTCAGCATGAGGTGGTATTAAATGATTGCAAATGAATAGCACAGTTGAAAAAAAAAAAAAACTTGGCCCCCTTCCTGAATAGAAGGATTACGGTTGTCTCCAAAGAAAAACTGATTTAATTAAATTAGCTAAGGTGAAAAACATCTTTATTAAGCCAACCAATAGAGATTATGGTACAATAAAAAGAACATTTGAGTCAGAGGACCTGGGATACCATTTCCTCTATCCTTAATTTGAAAGGACCAGACTAATGATTTCTAAAATATGTTCCTTCTCTAGTTGAGTCTTTTTTTTTGCTTGTATAATACACAAGTAAACAGTCAGAGAACTGTGTCTAGAAAGCAGTGTGTGTGTATGTGTGTATGTGTGTGTGTTTGATGATCTCTAAACCTAACATGAGTTAATAGTCAAATGTGGCAGCGCAAATAGCTAACGTGAACTGGAATGTAATATCCAAAAGAAAGGAGTTGATAATTCTGTCCCACATAAACATATACTGTTTTAGGAAGGTTATTGATGAACTAGATGGTACTAAAGGATGGTAATTATGTTGATGAGGGGAAGTATAATTTGAAGAAAACAATTAGGAAAGACATATCTGTTACCTTCAAACATCTCATAGAAAGATGATCAGATTTAAAATTTAAAGCAACTTAGAAATCAATCAATAATCTTCTAAGTACCAATAACACGTCTTGCACTGAAATTGGTGCTAGGGATACAGATTTGAAGAATGAAATAATATGCCTACTCCAAAGAAGTTTACATTGTAATGGGGAAGACTAGTATGTATATAAATAAATACAATACAAATCTAAAGTGAATAAAGAAAATATATTCAAAGTAGTTAAATAAATTTCCTCATTAACTAGGACCTGGTGGATAGAATGCTGGACCTTGAGTCAGGAAGACTGGAGTTTAAATCTAGCCTTAGGTACTTACTAACTGCATGATCCTAGGCAAGTCACCTCTGTCAGACTCAGTGTCATTATCTGTAAAATGGGACATGATAATCAGAGGGTTGATTTGGAATCATGAAGAATTAAGCTTAAATTCTGTCTCAGACCCTTACAAGTTATGTGACCTTGGGCAAATCACAAAAACTTTTCTAGCCTCAGTCAAAATGGGGATAACAATAGAACTTACATTCCAGAGCTGATGTGAGGATAGAATGAGATAACATGTAAAATACTTTGCAAAGCTTAAGGATCTACATAAATACTGATATCATCATCATCATCACCATCATCATGCAATGTAACTTGAGAAGTGAGACATTAGTATTTGAGAGTATTTGGGAGGAGGGAGGATCAGAAAAAGTTCTATGTAGGAAAAGGTACTTGGGCTGTGTCTTAAAGATAGAGAGGATCTCTATGAGGTGGCTGTAAATATTCAGTGCATTTTAGAAATGTAGGACAGCTGGTGCAAAGGCATGGAGATGAGAGATAAAGTATACACTAGGAACAAAATAGGGCAGTTTGGCGGATCAAAATGTAAGAGTAAAGAGTAATGATCAGTGAGGCTGGAACAACACACACACTTACAAACATACATACATATATGCATACATGTTGTTGTTCAATGAGCCTGACTCTTTGTGACCCCATTTGAGGATTCCTTGGCAAAGAAATTGAAAAGGTTTGCCATTTCTTTCTCCAACTCATTTCACAGATGAAAAAACCGAGGCCAACAGGATTAACTGACTTGCCTAGGGTCACGCAGCTAGTGTCTCAGGCCAGATTTAAACTCCACAAGATGATACTTCTCAGATCACGGCTTCACACCTTATCCACTAAACTGCTTAGATGCCATAAGTATGTATGAGTGTATATATGGGGAGCGAAGGAAGGGAGAGAGAAAGGGAGAGATAGAAAGAGACAGAGTGGGGGGAGGAGGAGAGGGGAGCAGAGAGAAGGGAAAAGAGAAATAAAGATAGGGAAAGGAAGCATGGTTGGTAAATGTGTGCTAGATTCATAGTTGTAAAAACCTTGGTTAAAACCTCGCCTCCCAAATGTATTAGCAACGTGACCCTGGACAAGTTATTTAATTTCCAAGTGTCTCAAGCAACTCCTTAAGATTTATCTACTTGTCACAAATGGAGAATTCTCATACCAATAGTTCCCACCATTGACAAATCACATAGCCTTCACTCATTCACATATAACACATATTGGAAGCAATCAAGGAGATGTGTAACATCTCATGAAGATGACACTACAGATGAGAAATCTTGTGCATCTTCATTTTTACTATGCTTTTTTTCTCACTACCCCTCCTTCCCTAACTACCTCAGTTTTTTCATTTTCTTTCAAAGAGTTTATGATACAAGTATAAATCTAGAGCTAAAAGGGATCTTGGAGGGCAGCTACTCCGACTTAATCATCTTAAAAATGAGGAAAAATGAGAAAAAATTAGACCCAGAGAAATAAGTGACTTATCTAAGGTCACACAGGTTGCAGAGCCAGGATTTGAACCCACATCCTTCAACTCCAAATTCAGAGATCTTTTCATTTTGTGATCCTGCCTCACATGAACTACTCAAAGACTGAATGATTTCTATAGCTTTAACTTACACAGGGGTTGGAGTAGAATGAAACCTGCTCTCTCCAGGGAGACAAACCATCTCTCTACATTTTGTCAGCCTTATTCAAATAACCCATTCGGGTTTCTAATTTCCTTCACTACAAACACAAGGATTCAGTAGTAAAAATATGTTTCATCAAGGATTTGAGGAAATTTGTAGAAGCTCTTACAATCCTAAAATTTATGAGCCTAAGCTATTTTATCCTAGGACAAATATTTGTGGGAAAGGGGATTTAGAGAAGATTTCATTTTAACTACCAGGGTTCCAAAGAAGAAAAACTAGAGTCAGCTCCACCCTGAAGATTTTGGACATGCATCCT
The DNA here is from genome assembly GCA_023548195.1 of Bettongia penicillata ogilbyi. Lineage (NCBI taxonomy): Eukaryota > Metazoa > Chordata > Mammalia > Diprotodontia > Potoroidae > Bettongia > Bettongia penicillata. The sequence continues at coordinate 25,653 of JAJHZJ010000871.1, forward strand.
CTAGGGAATAGCCAAAATCAACACAGTGTTCCTGGAATGCTAGATTCATTTAGTGACCCATCCACTGGCCTTGCATCTGGGTTGGCTGTTATGTTAGCTAGTTAGTCATCTTGGAAAAATAGAATGCTCTTTTAATTTTGACATAACCTTTATTTTGGTTGGGAAAATATGAAATAGACATATGATGAAATAAAGAAGCCGTCCTTGAGATATTTATATTATTTAAAACATACTCTGACTATATTCTGTAAATGCTGATGAGCAGTCAATAACATTTAACACATTCAAAAATGGTCCATTTCCTTTGAGTACCAAACCATAATCATAAGCATCCATCCTATGTTTACTGTTAGAATCAAACATAAGATTTCATCTTGAAGGTTCCATCAGTATTTTCCCAGGGCAGTTTTCATTATGATGCAATTTTGTCAGTAGTTTATTTTCATTTCACAACAATATCCTGGTGACCTTCCCATTGTTCCAGACTTTCAGTGCCTGGAACTTCTCAAAATGAAATTACTAGGTTAGAAATTTAGCACTGCAATGGTATATTTTTAATCAACTGTTTTCAACCATCCTCATCTTTTTTTCCAATAAAATATAGAATTCTTAAATGAAATTGTGTGGATAAAGTACTGGCACTGGAGTCAAGAGGACTTGAGTTCAAATCTGTCCTCAGATACTTACTAGTTATGTGACCCTGGGTAAGTCACAGAATCCCTATTGCCTCCAAAAAATGGAATTGAAATATATTTTTTAGTAGTAGAAGTCTAGATGTTACATTCCTGGCTTGCTTATTTTTCAGATGAAGAACTGAGATTCAGAAATGCAAATGGCATTACCCAAGGGAAACGCTTCAGTTTGTGGCACAGCAAAGATCTGTGAAAAGAACCCGGAGTATGAAATAATTGTCTCAAATCCCATCATTGTCAATACCTTTTTTGCCCTACATAGGTCACTCTCTGGAACTCATTCTCCTTATCTAAAAAATGAGGGGATTGAACCAGATGTCCTAAAAGAACCCTCAATATCTATGACACTTCTCTGTCCCCCCCCCCCACATTACCCTCTTGATTTTGGGATTTTGTTTAGCCAACAAAACAGCGATTTGAAAATTTTTGGTTTTGCTTGAATGTAGCTTTAATGTAGCTTTAATGTTTAAGTGTTTTGTCTACTACAAATCATTGTTAGAACTGATTGATTTTTTTTCACTTAGCATTGACTATTTTAACTACTAAGTCCCTTAGAATCTGTAATGATCAATCTTAAAACATTTGTCCACTTTACAAGTGTGAAATGGACTGGTAACTTTGTCCAACATATAAACATGAGTTTGGAAATTCATCCAAAGATGCTCTTTTCTCACAGCATACAATTCTATCATCAGAAATGGATGTTTGTGGTTTGTGGACTGTCTTCAGAAGGCTGCAAAAGCCAAAACATTGTTATGCTCAAATAATACATTTTCTGGTTAAAGGAGAAAAAATGTGGTGTGAAGCAATTAAATATCTTACGCATACAGACATGGTGGCGGCTTACTGCTTGTAAAGACAAATTCACTTAAATTAATTTTCAAAATGCAATTAAGATCTGCATTTCTCATTAAAAGAAGAAAGCACAAATCTATCCTCTTCGCTGCCCCACCCCCATCCCAATGCAGAGACTCTTTCAAGGACTTGGCTAGTTCCTTCTGGTTGCTTCTCCAAAAGCTATTCAGTGATAATAGTGAGGGCAGGCACCACAGAAATCTATTTTCGTGATAATAGCTGTAATTGGCGTAGTAAATGTAGTCTTTCTCTTAGGGCTGTAATCACATGTGACCACCTTGTATGAGTTCCCTTGTTCCCTCTTCACCGCCCCATTTATTTTTCTCTATGCAAGTGCATGTGCGTATGTGTGCGCATGTACACATAGTAAATATAGTAAATAATTCCAAGGTTGGTTTTTTTGTTATTGCCAATATCAGATAATGAGGAAAAACCACTCTTTCAAATTCAGTCCCAAAACTGAACAAATTGAAAAAGGTCGGACTTTTGAAAAAGATGTTTCAATGGAGGGAATTCTATATCCGCAATAATTTACGCTTTCTTAGATGGGCTTTTCTTCCTTAACTCATCTCTCTAAGTGCTTTGAGTTAGAGATAAATGAAGCAACGAAATGGAAAATGTGGATCATGGTTTGGTTTTTGCTTTCTGGGATAGTATTAAAATTCAGGACATTATTAAATTAGTCATTGATTTCCTTGACTGCCTAGAAATCCCTTAATTCTGTCCTTTCTTGATTCTCCGGTGATTTTATGAATGCTTAAAGAAGGATGAAAAGAGCCCATCAGTCTGCATTAGAAAGCTCACAAAGTTAATTACTGTGGAACTCCTTTCCTAGATCAACATGCATGAAAAAGTAGATGAGTCAATTCTGTGAATTATCAAATTGCTTGAGTTGGTTAAATGTTTAGCTGTCTTCACAGACAGGACTTCCAAGTGTGAAAAATGCTAAAGATATAACCTAGAACACTTCTTAAAGTCAAAGAAAAGCCTTCTTACCCATATAGTTTGAGTATGTCCTGAAAAAAAAAAGTTTATATTTTTACGGTTATATGATGCATTTACACAAATTCATTTTTTAAAGAATTCTTTTAGCAGTAAACTCTGGTAACTGTTTTTATTCTTCTGCATAAATACAAATATAAAACAAAATTCAGAATGGAACTCTATTGAGAAAGACTTCCTGTTATACCATAAGATGTCAATTACATGTAATTACATAATCGTTTTGAATAATATGGGAACCCTTTCAAATAGATTTTGCCAAATAATGTTCTTGCTCTGAAACTTTTCCATGGAGTAGAGGCAACCTAAAGAACAAAGAATCAGAAGTCTAGAACTGAAAAGTTGCTTAGAGGTCACCTAGTTCTTAAAAGTTATGCTAGAAGAGCAGCAGCTGTCATAGAAACCATCTAAAAAACTTTGAATTAGGGAGCCCAGTGATTGATTGGGCATCTGTTGTCTGACATGTAGGTTAGCAAAGTTCAGAGAGGCTTATTCTCAGATTGTCAGCAGGATGATGAATTTTTTTACTCCAAAAACTTTTGAAGACCATTGTGTAAATGAAAGGAACTTTAGATTTCAAATCAAAAGAGCCAGATTCAAATCCCATTTTATATACATCTTCATTCAACAATGATATTAATATTAAGTACATATTATGTAATATAATTGTGCAAGTCACTGGGAATGCAAAGAAAAAGAAGAAATGGTCCTTGCCCCTAAGGGATTTACAGAGAGAACACAACATTTATGCATCTAAGTGTGGAGGTTTTGAACTGACCTTTGCAGGGACATGGTTAGGACCTGATAGAAGTTGACGGAACCTGTTTCTCACCATGATTACTTAAAAGATTGATTCTGTGAGGGGGCAAAAAGTTCGATTAGCTACTGAACCCAGAAGAGCTGATGACATTGGAATTGCTGGGTTGGAACTTAGTGGGCATATAAAAGGGGATGATTTGCCCCTCCATGACCTTGTGCTTTGAAGCCTCAAGGGGGCAATCCTGTTTTTAGCTACCACTCAAGAGCTGGGTAGGAGAAGGGTGAAACATGGAATTTTCTATACCTTTTTTTTTCTTTCTTGGTCTTATAAGTTGAAATGAATTAATATTCAGAGATGAAAGCATCAGGAAAAAATGACAAGCAAGAAGCTAGTGAGGGAGGGGGAGTAGTTCTGCAACCTTACTCTCGTTGGAAATGGGTTTAAGAGAGGACAACACATATCTGCAGAAGGATATAAATATTTTCTTAATTCAGAAAGAAATAAGAGGGCAAAGGGATAGGGTGAGAGGGAGAAGATAAAGGAAGGGCTTTTAGAGGGGTGGGTAGGTTAAGGAATAGGAGAAAAAGGTAGCCAGTAGAAGCAAAGCAGAGACTTGAGGAGGGATAGGGTTGTTGTGTTCATCCTTTGTTGGGTAAATAGGGTGAGAAAGAGAATGAGGAAAAATTGGAAGGAGGAAAATACACAACAAGGAATTGCACCTTAGAATGTGAATGGGATAAATTTACCCATAAAATGGAAATGGACAGTAGATTAAAAATTTGAATTCAATGATATGTTGCTTTCAGGAAACATTAAAAAACTGAGAAATACACACAAAGTCAAAATAAAGGGCAGGAATAAAATTTAATACATAAAAAAGTAGAGATAGTAATCATGATCTCAGACAAAGTTAAAATAAATTTAATCAAAAATGAAAAATAGAGAAATTATACTGTGTCGGCAATATTATTCAATATTGTTTTATACTATTTAAAATATCTAGACAGTATAAAATACCTGAATGTGTAACTGCCAAAACAGACACAGGAACTATATTATATTCTATAAACATAAAACACTTTTTATACAAATAAACTCATATCCACTGAGTTAGAAAGCAATAATAACAAAGTTCATTTGGAAGAACAAAAGGTCAGGAACTTCAAAGGAACTACAGAAAATAGATGTAAAGGAAGTAGATTTGGCAGTATCAGACCTTAAACTATATTATAAGATGAGGGCATGGTTGAAGTGTAAAAAGGATAATTTCAATTATTTTAAATTAAAATTTTCTTGTATAAATAAAACCTGTGTAGTCAAGAATAGAAGGAATGTAGAAAAATAATGGGGGGGGGACTTTCATAGATAATCTCTCAGATAACGATGTGACTAGTTTGGAATATTATTGTGAGAAAGATGCTCTCCACCTTCAGAGAAAGAGATAATAGGAGGAAATAAGCATAGTATGTATGTGTGTATGTTAGCTGGTCAGTTGTTGTCCTTCATCTTTGAAGAGGACCAAAATGACATCACCATGATAAAGTGAAATTTCAGTGTGTCTGACTGTGGCTGATCAGACCAGTATGTGTATGTATGTACACTCACCTACCCCCATATATATATATATATATATATATATATATATATATATATATATATATTCACACTTAATTATAGTCTTCTTTAGGGTGGTGGGGGAGGGAGGGGGAAAAATAAAGTAAAAAGTGTATAGCAGAGAGCAAAGAAAGCAAAGAAAAGCTGGGCAGCTTAGAAAACAATGTGTAGTATTTATCATATTGGTTTTCTTGAAATGGAAATTCGCTGTTTTCTATCGAATTCTCTCTTATGGTCTGCTCTGACTGATTTTGTATTTAAGTTTAAAATTTAAAATTACCGAAAAAAGAGAGATGAAAGTATCCAGATGACCTCATGAGTTCAGAAAATGAAGAAATTCTCTAGGAGCTCCCATCCATGATTGGATCCAAATGGGGGCAGCAGGAATAATGTCCACCAGAAGTAATAATAGTGTCCACCAGGGTGGTCATGGCCAGTGGAAATGGAAACGGAAATATACGAAAGACAAACTCATACACAACTATAGTCACCCAGGAACAAAGTACTATATTGGGCTAGTGATGATTGAGATGATTGAGAGATGCTTCACATGGGAGAGGTCACTTGAATAAAACTTTGAAGAGAGCTGAGAATTCAACAAAGCAGAGGTGAGCAGGGAGTATATTCCAGGCACTGCAGATGACCTATGGAAAGGTACAAAAATCAAAAACATGATATTGTACACAAAGAAGAACAAATAAGCTAGAATGATTGGAGCAAAGTCACTTTCCCTTTCTACGTCTCTGTTTCTTCACCTGCAAAATGGGAATAATATTACTTGTACTATCTATTTCACAATATTATTGTAGGGATCAAATAAGTTGTCAGTAGAATGATTTATGAACCTAAAAGTGCACTCTCTCTCTCTCTCTCTTTCTCTCTCTCTCTCATCCATATATATATATATATATATATATATATATATATATATATATAAATTTCATCTATGACAAAGTTTATATTTATCATAGAGATATATATCACAGTCTCTAGCCACATCAATGAAATCAGACATCCTTGAAATGTGAAGTATAATTTATTAAGCTTAAAGTTTTTGATTTGACTCTCTATGTCTATAAACTCAATAGGTTAATCTCCACTTTAACTATACACACACAGATAGAGAGATAGAGATAGATAGAGAGAGAGAGAGAGAGAGAGATAGATAGATGGATGGATGGATGGATGGATGGATGGATGGATGGATGGATGGATGGATGGACGGACATGGATATAACCAGGAAATAACTGACTGGGTGATACTACCCTTCACATGCAGAAACTGACTCACCATCTACTCAACAGGACATTGGAGTTTTCTTTTTAGTAGTCATGACAATATGCTGGTGAGACAGATGGCCAGAACAGAGAGGCTAGTGGGGGACTAGGAAAAGCAAATGTCTTATCAATTGGGAATGGCTGAACATGTTGCAGTATATGAATGTAATGAAATACTATTGTGCTATAAGAAATGATGAACAGGAGGACTTCAGAAAGGCCTGGAAGGGCTTATATGAACTGATGCCGAGTGAAATGAGCAAATCCAGGAGAACATCGTACATAGTAACAGCCACAGTGCGCAAGACTTAGCACTTTCCAGCAATGCAAGAACCTAAAACATTCCCAAAGGACTCGAGGCAAAATGCCATGCACATCCAGAGAAAGAACTATAGAAACGGAATGCAGAATGAAGCAGAGTATTTTCTCTTGTATTATGTTTTGGTTTGGTTTGTTTTTTCTCAAGGCTTCTCCAATTCATTTTAATTCTTCTATGCTACATGACTAATGTGAAAACGTGGTTAAGAATGTATGTGTAGAATCATATGAGATTGTATGGCATCTCAGGGAGGGAGAAGTGAGGGAGGGGGAGAAAATCTAAAACCTATGGAAACGATTGTAGAAAACAAAAAACAAATCAATTAATTTGAAAAAAATGAAAAATAAAAAAATGCCTTTATAGGAATGAAGCTGCTGCCTTTTTCATTACACTACTCTCTAACCAACTGCAGGATGCCTTTAAGGATACCATTAATACTAAGAATTTCCATGCTCAAGATGAATTTTCCAACATGAGTCATCACACGTCCTTTCTACATGACCTGCCTCCTTCTTCCTCCCCTTCAGGTTTACCTTAGCAACTTTTTATCAACCAGTTGCTCTAGTTGGTCATTTCTCCTTCCTCCTAAATGTTTGGTTTCCATTTCAGACACCACCTGACATAGCGATTCCCATTTGGACTTTAAGCCTGTATATTTAGTTTAGAATTAGCCATGGAGGTAGTAGCAGGGGCAACAAAAAATAATTAGCACCCACACACTACAAATACTGGATCTTATTGTTCAATAAATCAGAGACACTCAGGTTTGGAAGGTGTTTCAGTTAGTCCAGTACTGGGAGAGTCGCAAAGATTAATGATACAATTGCTAACCTGAGACACAGTTCGCAGCAAGAAAGATATTCAGGAATCGAAAGTTAAGTGGAACTCATACTATGATCAAAGGACAATCCCTTACACCTATCAATAGAAAAACAGGGAAAGACAAAATGAAGATCTTTGCAGGTTCAATTAAACACAGAGAACCCTAGAGAAGGAATCAGAGCACCTAGAATCAAATTCTGATTCTGACACATTTACTATCTCTGTGACCTTGGGCAAATCACTTAACATCTCTGGGGAGTTAGGATAGTTCTTCATAAACTATAAAGTGCTGAACAAAAGTGAATTATAATTTTTAGTCCCAGTTCCAATCATTTCTTGCCACGTAGTCTTGAGTAAATCACTTAACCTCCCTAAGATTTGGTTTCTTCATCTAGAAAAATGTGATGTAGTGGCAGTTTGGGATACTGGATAGAACCAGGATTGGAATCAGGAAAACCTGGGTCCATGTTTTACTTCAGACACATACTCCTCTCTGACCAGCATAGGTTATTTCACCTTTCAGTACCATTTCCCACCCTCTCCCTTCCATCCCCACCAGCAGCTTTCTGAGGATATAATTTGGAAAGAAACAAAAATGGTATATGTTTGTTTCTGTTGTGGGAAGGAGGACACTCCTTGAGAGTCTTCTGTGTCAATGAAATCATTGATCTGGTTTTAAAAAATGTAGATAATAACTATATTTATCCTACTTATATACCAGAGTATTGTAAAGAGCAAATGAGTTAAAACTAAGGGAGAACCCATCAATTGGGGGGTGGCTGAATAAATTGCATCATATGAATATACTGGAATGTTACTGTGCCAAGAGAAATAACAAAATGCATAATTCAGAGAAACTTGGGAAGACCTGTATGGATCAATATGGAGGGAAATGAGTAGAATTACAATAACTTTTTCTGGGTTTTTCATGTATTTTTTGACATTGCGTCTCGCTATCTTGCCCAGACTAGAAGGGCAGCTGCTCACAGTGGACCTCACTGATGATTAACATGGAATGCTCCATGTCCAACCTGGAACAGTTGACTCTTTCTTAGGCAACCTGATGACCCTCTGTTCCCAGGGGCTTGTTGTATTGAATCTGGACTTAGCAAGAATGAGCTGTAGCCCACAGATATTTTTAACTCAAGCAATCTACCAGTCTCAGCCTCCCTAGTAGCAAGGATAAAACACATACACCACCATGTTTAGCAATAGTAAAAACACTGTAAAAATATTTTTTTTTTCAATGACCAGTCCCAATTCCAGGGAAGCCCTGATAAAATATATGATCCATCTCTTAAGAGAGATGTGATAGACTCAGGATTCAGAATATTCCATATGAATTTGGATATGACCAGTTTGAAAGTTCACTTTGATAACTATTCATATTTGTTAGAAGACTTTTATTTTTATCTTTTTTTCCCGGTTCTTTGAAAAAAAATCTAAAAGAAAAAGATCAAATGAATTAATTATGTAAGAACTGTTAGGAAACAGGAAAGCACTATACGAAAGTCAGGAATTATTATTTAGGGCCAAAAGTTGTCTAATCTTTTGTTATCTATTAGATATAACAAATGACTGAAATACTGAGTGAAAAATGAATAAAACAGACTTGGGAATGAATGGGGTGCTCTCGATTTTGACCAATAGCAGAAATGACATTTGAACTATTTCAACAAATGTCTGAGAAAGGTAAGGGATGTAAAAAAAAGTTAAAAACCTCCCCCTTGAAGTTTTCAAATCAATTATCCCATACTAAGTCACTGGTTCTTCTCATGTTGACTTCAGATTTTGAATGATTACCCCATCTCTGTGTTAACCTATCAGATGGAAGACGGATGAAATGGGTTATCAGTACCTTGTATAGGGAGGATAGTTAATATCTCTCCAGGTTGCAACTGAGTCTTCTCAGAGTTCTATAAATCTGGACACATGTTTTACTGAAGCCCCATTTCAGATCTTGTACAATAACTTCTATTCACCAACATACCCATAAAATTAGAAAGCATTAAAAGCACCATGTGAGGATCACCACCTCCTTTACAAGGCTTTCTTGATCCATCTGGTTATTAAAGAATAATCTCTATCCTACTGAAATGATTTTTATTAATTTGCAATTTAAAAAAACCTTATCTTTGTATCTTATTTCCTCAAAGTAGGCTATATGCTCCTTAAGGATAGGAATTATTTTATCTTTATCTTTTTATGGAGTGCACCTAACACCATGCTTTAGTGTAATAAGCAATATTATCAGTCACTGTAATTAAATTCAATATTCATTGATGTGCATGCAATTGCACCCCTCAGCTCTTTGAGGGAAGGGCTGCTTTGTTTCTGTCATTGCATTCCCAATGCCTAGAAGAGTTTTGGGGACATATTAGATACTGAGTAAAGATTTCTGGAATTGAATTTTAGATTTCACTATACCTCTGCTCATATTTTCTAGGAAAAAAAGGAGTTATTGAAGATACGGAGACTCACCTTGTAGTAGAAATGGAAACTTGGTAAATGGTTCTAAAGTCCTCCAGAAAAGATCATAACTAAACACTTCTGACATGCTCCAGGGTCATAAAGAATACAGATTTTTTTTTTTCTCTTAGGGAAAAAGTGAGGAATCAAGTACTATTTTTCTAGCTGAGGTTGTAGTCAATTGTACCTTAAAAACTATGTTGGCTGTGTCAATCTTTAATATATAGTTCACATCATAATTATTTTTTTCCTAATGGAATAATTGCATATTATTCCAATGACCTCATAGATGACGCAGAGTTGTCATATTAAGATTTTGAGAGTTTCAGGCCTTAACTTGTGACCATTTTCATGTACAATTCCTAAGGTGCTTCTCAAAGGGTATAAATTATATCCAATATTTCCATGTCGGAACTTTCCTGCTTTTGACTACTGTTAAAGCCAGTATGACTAAAAGATTGTTGGTGTTTTGACCTCATATAGACAAAAAGGGAGAAAATGAGCTAATAATTTTGATCAGGAAAAAGGGGATTTTTTTCTCCAAAAAAGTTGTTTTCTCATCATTCTGTCTTCTAGTGGAACCTGGTATAGAGATGCACTGGGGGAAAAAAAGCTTTAGTAAGCAAGTAGAAAGAGACCTTAAGTGATGAAAAATAAATTACTAAGTCTTTGCAAAATAGAAAACAGATTCATGTAAAAAAAAAAGTTGCCAACAGCAAAAAAATGAGTTAGAATGAAAAATCAATAAGCCAAGATATGTAGCTAATCTAGATACAAAATGTAGCCAGAGTTAGGAAGCATTTACCTCTTGGTTACATTTTATCTATTAATAACATTTGAAAAATTACTCCCAGGACCTCATTTCATGAGGCAAATGTCTTGTAAAATTAAAGGAAAAATAATTATTCAACAGATTGTAGATTTCAAGCTGGTAGGGGCCACCAGCCAATCTCCACATTTTGTAAATGAGGAAATTTAATTCAACAGAAGTTAAGTGGTTCTCCAAATAACAGAATCAGAATTTGAACTCAAGTTCTCTGAATCCAGTTGAATATTCTTTCCATTGTACCATACTACTGTTTCTTGTTCACATATAACTATTAAACATTAAACATTAGTACCCTCTTGCTTTAGGCTCAATTTGAGGATGTAATGAGGTACTCGTGAATCATTGAACAGTTGACAAAGAAGGTATATTTTGCCTCAACACAGCAAAAATCCAATAGAACTTATCTTCACCTTTGATAGATTCAGCTTCCTGCCCTTCCTCACAGAAATGTGCCTAATCAACAGGTCTATAGCATCTGATAGAGATAGTGGTCTTAGGTACCCTCCAGGTCCAACAGACCAATATCCCACATGGCTTGGGTTTTTTATTTAGCATAGGCCAGGAACCTGAATCATTGAATAGGGCCAATCAGGTTTCTTGGAGGGGAGAAAGTTACTCCAGGGAAGATTCTAGGGAAACTGGGGCAAAGGAAGTTAAAAGACAGGAAGCAGTACCAGGAAAGCCAGTACCATCAGGGGAAGAGGTATCTATAAGTTTCACCAGACTACCCAAGGGGGTCTATGACATAAAAAAAGTCAAACCATTAATGAATATTCTGCATCCAGCAATTTAAACTTCTGAATTCATTTGACTATATCATTATCTAATCTTTATCCTTACAACTTGTCCACAAATATAAGCAACTTGGTCAGATACTTCACTGAAATCTAGTTGCCCCATGTTTGAAGCATTCCTCAGTTTACCAGTATAATGGCCTTACCAAAAATGGAAATGACATTGAACAAGCAAGACCTGTTTCTGATTAACTAGGCTAGAGCTTAGTAACCACCACTTCATCGGAATGTTCACAGACAACCGATTTAATAGTGCAATCTAGAATTTATTTTTCAAAAAGCTCACAGTCCTGTCATTTATAGATTACACCCTCTTCCCTTCTGTGAAAAGTGATGTATTTGCTTTTTCCTAAGCCTATAGCACCTCTTCTGTTCTCCACAATCTTTCAAAAAGGCTCAATAGTCATATCTGACAGGTCCTGCTTTACTCTGGAATGTCAGTAATTCATCCAGGCCTGGTGATTTGAACTCAGTGAGTACAGCTAGAGGTCTTCTCACAATCTCTTCACTTATCTTATGTTTCAATTCACTGCAAATCATTTTTATTTTATCACTCCTAGTCAACGACTTTTTCTCTTTAACTAAGAAAGTTGCCTTTCCTCGACTTCTTTTATCCTTGCTCTATCCATTTCTTGCCCAAAAGTATTTTGAAAAATTCCTTTACATCTTCCAAAGCATTTGTAACGAACTTCAATTCATTCTTAGTTTTCCTGTTCTTGGTATGATTTCTAAAATAGAATATAAGCTCTTTGAGGGCAGGAATTGTTTCATTTGTGGCATTGTGCTAGGTGCCTTCAAGCCTAGCACATGTCTTGGCTCAGAGTAGGCAAGTAATATGTGCTGAAAAATACTGAATTATAATACCACACTATTAATTTTATTCACCCACTTTTGCATATTTTATATATGACTTCAAAATGTTGAAGCTGGTTGGTAAGTTCCATATGCATCTCTTTAGATATTTGCCCCTTTCTTTCTCATCAGAAATATTTTCATTTGAATTTCAATGATGAATTTACTGTGAGACACAGAAGATGTGATGGTTGGTTTTGTTGATTTGCTATTATGTGTGTGGGTGTGTATGTTTTGTTATAAGAGATGGTTCACTGAATAAGAGAGGGGAGATATTTGGAAATGCAAGTGATTTGAAATGTAAAACTTTTGATTAAGAATCATTTTTCAGTTCTTACCAGATCTCTTTGACTGAATTTCCTTGAAGTCTCTTTGATTGTAGACTCATACCATTGATTTCTCTGAGTTCTTTGGAATCTGCTCTGTGCAAATCTGGAATACACATTAGTTTATAATCAGTTTTCCTTTCCTTCTCTATCACCAGTTCTAACATGAAGTGATGACTTCACACCTTCCCACCCACCCCGACCCCCAGATTCACTTCATTTCTATTTCAACAACTCATTCTTCCTTGTTGATGAGAATTGTGTTCATAAGAACAGTTCTCTAACTTGCTCCTCCACCTTTTAATAAATTGAATTTTCATTAAGACAAGTACAAATATTATCAATAGTTATGTTTTCAGTAGAAAGAAATTATAAGTAGATGTCCAGATTACTGGTTATGATTATTAAATAGATCATGCCTCCATGTCAGGTTTTTGTTTTTCAAATGTCTTGTTTGTTTTCCCCCACTCTTGTATCTGGTACATGCCTAGGAACATGGTGATCATTTAATAAATAATAGAATGAAATAATGAAGAACTTCTCTTTTCCAACTAATTGGTAGGTCTTTGTAGAATGAAGGAAGAGAGGGAAAATTAACTATCCTATTCATATGCTTTGACATACAGACTCAATTTCTAAACATATATACCCAAGGTGATCAAAGACAGATTCAAAGTATATATGCTAGGTGCAGTGGTAGAACACCAAGTCTAGACTCAGAAAGACCTGAGTTCAAATCCAGATTCAGATAGTTATTAACTGTGTGACCTTGGGTGGGTCACTTCACCCCTGTTTGCCCCAGTTTCCTTATCTATAAAATTGGTATGATAAAAATAGTACCCACTTACCAGGGTCACTGTGGGCAATTAAATGAGATAATAATGATTGTAAAGTGCTTAACAGTGCCTAGCTCATAGTAAGTGCCAAATAGTGCCAAATAAATATTAACTATTATTTCACTAAAGTTTTCATTTTTTAAAAGTTTCATATTAGCAACAAACAGGAATCTAAATAGATATACATCAATAAATAAATTGAATATAGTGAAATATTATTGCATGTGAGAAATTTCTATAGAAAGCACCTTAGACCAATGGAATCAGAGAAGTGCTGTGGGGAAGTGGGAGGAGAATTTATATGAATTTATTCAGTGAAATAAGCAGCACCAGCAAAACATTTTGCACAGAGACTGCAATTATGTAAAGGAAAAGAATATTAAATGGAACTGAATTTCATGTAATGGTAATGATCTATTTGTGTCCCAGAGAAGAAATGTAGCTATGTACTTTTTCCTTCTGATAGAGAAGTGGAGGGTTTTTGGTGCAGAATCTTGCATACTTAGTTAAATAAGGTTTATTAGGGTGTTTTCCTTATTATAACAAATCATACTAGATCATTTTGAATCATCCTGATAAATATCTGCTCACTGGATTCAGATAGCTCTGGAAGAGAAGTAAGGCTGTTGATCTTTTACAGCCCTCCCTCACTCAAAACAAAGTCAAGTGCAAGTCATGTCATTATTTCTCTATGGCATGATCTTCTTTGGCAACGTAGAATGAACACATACACTAAAAAAGGACCACTGGGAATATTAAGTGTGAAGGGTTGTAACCAGAAATGCATATTCTGTCAAATAAAAGGGGGGGGGGACATTAACAAAACAAGCAAAGGTAGGTCTTTATTTCACTATTAAAATAGAAAGCTAGTCTACAATGGTAGAAGTAAAAAAAAAAATCAATTTACTTTGACTTCCATAAATTTTTGGCATCTCCACGAGTAGCATTAAACTTAGTAACTGCTCTTTGAATCCTATCTGATAATAAGTTGTGTACCTACTTGAGAGGCATACAATACAAATGATTAATTATTCATGCATATGCTATTGCATTGATCAGAGTTCTTAAGGCTTTCTAAATTGTTTACCAAAGAGAACCCTGTAAACTCCTTCTACCAGTTGTTCAGGGGGTGGAGCCAAGATGGCAGAGTAACAGTAAGGACTTGCTAGTTCTCTCCTCCCAAACTCAGCTAAATACCTGTAAAAATGACTCTAAGCAAATTCTGGAGCTGCAGAACTCACAGAATGACAGAGTGAAGTAAATCTCCAGCCCAGGATAGCCTGGAAGATTTCCAGGAAATATCTATCACATCATGCTGGGAGAAGAGTGTAGTCTAGTATGGGCCATGCCAGCACAGAGAGTACTTGAGCAGGCCTTGGGGGGACTGAATCTCGACCACCTGTGTTGGTTTCCAGACTTCACAACCCCAAAACACTGAGGACAAATTGGAAGGTCAGTGGAAAAAAACTGCAGAACCTGTGTGAGAGAGTAGAGGGGTCCAATCCCAACCCCCGCGTCCTCTAGAAGTAGAGAACTACCATGACAAAGTGCTCAAAAGTCAAGTAAATAACTGGGGAAATGATCAAAAACCATAAAAAGAGTGAGACTATAGAATCTTACTTTGGCGACAAGGAAGACCAAAGTATACAAACAGAAAAAGACAACAAAGTCAAAGCTCCTGCATCCAAAGCCTCCAAGAAAAATATGAATTGGTATCAGGCCATGGAAGAGCTCAAAAAGAATTTTGAAAATCAAGTAAGAGGGAAAAGAAATGAGAGTGATGCAAGAAAATCATGAAAAAAGAGTCAATTTCTTGCTAAAGGAGACCCAAAAAAATACTGAAGAAAATAACACTTTAAAAAATAGACTAGCCCAAATTGCAAAAGAGATCCAAAAAGCCAACAAGGAGAAGAAAGCCCCAAAAAGCAGAATTGGCCAGATGCAAAAGAAGGTCCAAAAGCTCACTGAAAGAAATAATTGCTTAAAGATTAGAGTGGAACAGATGGAAGCTAATGACTTTATGAAAAATCAAGAAATTATAAAACAAAAGAAAATGAATGAAAAAATAACAGACAATGTGAAATATCTCACTGGAAAAACAACTAACCCAGAAAATCGATAATTTTAAAAATTATTGGACTACCTGAAAGCCATGATCAAAAAAAATAGCCTAGACACCATCTTTCAAGAAATTATCAAGGAAAACTGCCCTGATATTCTAGAACCAGAAGGTAAAATAGATATTGAAAGAATCCTCTGATAGCCTCCTGGAAGAGATCCCAAAAGGAAAATTCCAGAGCTCCCAGCTCAAGAAGAAAATATTTTTAGAAGTCAGAAAGGTGAGTACTGTGGAAATACAGTCAGGATAACACAAGATCTAGCAGCTTCTACATTAAGGGATCACAGGATTTGGAATATGATATTCCAGAGGTCAAAGGAGCTAGGATTAAAACCAAGAATCACCTACTAGTTGCTCAGCTGCCATAACTGTCTGGGCTGAGAATTCAGAAGCAGACACTGCCCTTCTGCTACTGAATCAGTCATTCCCAAGGTCTGCTCATGGTTTGCTGGGGCTGTCCAGGAGCATCTTTCTCTGGACCACATTCCTCTCTCACCCAGATCCAACAGAACTTTGCTGCTGACCTTCTAACTTGTTTTTAGCGACTGTGGTCTGAGATTTCTGCAAACCGTTACAGCTGAGAGTGATTCAGTCTTCTGAGGCTTGCTCCAGGTTTGGTGGAGCCAGGTTTTCACTGGCACAGTCTGCTGAACTGTGCTTCTCTCTTAGTCAGGGGCAACAGACCTTTCCTAGCGACCTTTCACATTCTCTTGGGCTGGATATTTGTTTTAATCTGTCTTTTTGTGGGTTCTGCTGCTCTAGAATTTGTTTAGTCATTTTTAAAGGTATTTGGAGGTGCTTGGGGGAAAGCCCTGGCGAGTCCCCCTAAATTTTTAAAACTTTTTTTTTGTTTCTTTTCTGAAGGGTTTTTGCTTCCAATATTTATGTATCCTTCACTTGGACACCAAAATATATGCAAGTATATGCAGAGAAAGAATACCACTATGAGTTTTCAAGGGTAATTCAGCTACCACAAAGAGTGTGGTCCTGGATGAAACAAGGACAGGGGAATGGCACCACAAAAATGGCATGGAAGGGGGGGGAGTCCACATCATCCCAGTCCTTTATAGTCTTGAAATCTCATCACTATACTTCTAACTGAGCCTTAGAGATTCAACATCTTGGCATGATCCTCAGCCATCTCTCTCCTCTGATTGAATGGCTGGAGAATGGAGAACTCGACTCCTCCCAAAGCCTTCTTATATAGGCGTCAAGGTTCGAAGTTCCAGCTCTCTCCATTCTCCATCTGCAGCTTTACTTGGTTTCAACACCATGGAATGCCATACCCACTGGTATTCTCCTCCTCCCCATCCACTTTCCAGCTTCCTTTGAGTGTCCTCTTCCTGGATGAATTGGAAACTCTTTGAGGGGCTGTCTTTTTCTTATTTGCATCCACAGAATTTAGCATAGCACCTGCAATATAGTGGGCAATTAATAAATCTTTATGGAATTTAATTCAATCAAATATTCCTCCAGATTGGCAAAAGAAAAAAATATTGGTTGTTGCATGAACTACTTGAATCAGTGATTTCAGGCTGCTAGCTCAGTAAATCAGCATTAACCCAGTCTTAACTATAAAGCTAGAGTAGGCACAGTGAGTTCATTTGGAGACTATTAACTATCCGAAAGGCTAATGGTTCAGAAGAGACTTAAAATAATTAAAGCATTTGCAGATTGGGCCTCTGTGGAGAATAAACAGAAAATAGGAACTGGAAATAACTCTTTGACTTTATGAAGCACAGCAAGAAAAGTTTCTCTTTCTACCAAGAAGGAAGTGATATGACTACGCATATGTGTAATATACATGTGTATGGGTAAATGTATATTTATATGTATTATAGATATATGTATGTGTAGATATAATGTAGACTGTGCCATGTATATGCATATATACATACATTGTATTTATACATATGGGTATAGTGTGTATATATGTATGTATACATATATTGTATGGTGTGTATATATATATACTATATATGTGTATATGTATAAATGCATACATATATACACTATAAATCTATATATGCATATTTATCTGTACACAAACATGCATACATATGTGTGTATGTATATATACATTCATGCACATATGTATATACATATACATACATGTGTGTGAAAAGAATGAAATTGTTCAAACTGGCCTCAGACATTTACTGTGTGACCCTGGGCAAGTCACTTCACCTGTTTGCCTCAATTTCCTCATCCATAAAATCAGCTGGAGAAGGAAATGACAAACCACTCTAGCATCTTTGCCAAGAAAATCCTAAATGGTGTCACAGAGAGTCAGACATGTCTGAAATTCACTGAATGACCACAGCACAAATTCTAGGTATTATTAAGAGAAGCTACATGACTCAGTGGATAAAAAGCTGGGCCTGAAGTCAGGAAGATCTAAATTCAAATCCAGTTCTGACACTTAAGAGCTATGTGACCCTAGGCAGCTCACTTAATCCCTGCTTTGGTTTCTTTATCTATAAAATAGGGATAATAAGAGGCCCTATCTCTCAAAGATGATAATTATAATTTTTGAGCTCTATATAAATATAAATATTGCTATCATTTTAGATAGTGGAAGAGAGTAAAGAAATGCATTGAAAGATGAATCTTTATACTAAAAAGAGCAAATGCAATAACCTTTCTTAAATAGTTTTATAAGTAAAAGCCAAAATGCAAAGAAGTTCATGCTATTAACATAGGAACATAGAACAGGGCTAGAAGGGACATCAGAGGTTATCTAATGATCTAACCTCCCCATTTTACAAATGAGGAGACTGAGACTGAGGAAGATGAAATGCCTTGCCCCAAATCCCACACGAAATAAGCTAGAGAGGAATAAATCTGTTATTGAACGTAAAATACACATTGAGTCACAGTCAGAAGTGATCATTTGTTATTAGGCAAAATATATATTTGATAAAGCAATTCATTAGTGACATATAAATTAGTATGTAAATGAGTTTCCTTATGGATTCTTTGTCATAATTTGAGGAGGAAAAGGCCCATCTCATGCCACCATTTACAACTATTCATCAGAACAGTCATTGACTAAGATGGTTTTATGACTGCATTAAAGTTCTATTAGGAAAGTCAGCCAACTAGGGATAATTCAATGGTTAAATGAGATTTCTATTGCCCAGCTCATGTCTGGTAGATTATCTCCATTCATGAAAATGAATTCCCTATTGACAAGTGCTTAGTGAACTTGATAATTCAGCTTTAATTCCGAAACTGTAGCTAGCATCCCCAAACTCTACTTAAAATATTGTTTTATTAGTCTTTTCACAAGGGAGCCAAACTGTTACTTCCCCATACTGCCAGGCAATTTTGGAGGATTACTTTAAGTGTGAATTGTCAAGTATTTTTTCCAGCTGTCTCCTGTCAGGCCATAATCCCACACTGAGTCTTGTCCCTACAGAGCCGGCACTTGATCCTGGGGTCGGAGGTCATTTAGCTCTTGACTAATTTACCTCATTAGGAGAGGAAAGTGGAATGTCTCCAGCAATACAAATGCCATGAGATGTAACAGAACTCTAGCTGCTGGGTTGTTGGGGTTTTTTTGGGGGTTTTGGGGTTTTTTTCCTTTTTAAAAATCACATGCACTAAAGGGAGGGAAATAAAGTTTACCAATTATCATTATAAATTAAAAGAGTCATTTTAGGTTATCACACAGTATTCTAAATGAAACTTAATTAGCAATTATTTAATTTATTAAAATATTATGCAACATCTTGTCTCCCTAGGAAGGCATGTTGATGCCTATACATACATACATACATATATGTATGTATATGTATATATATGTATGGGAAGGCATTTTATGTGTATATATTAATAATATATAATGTAAAATATACTAAATATATGAATATATTGCATCTATATTTAGTATAGCAATATAGTAATGATATTTAATATTTTAATATATAAATTAGATATATATATATAAACTAATATATAGAAATATTGACAAAAGTAAAAATAGCTAAACTGAAAAATATATAAAGGCATTTTATATGTGTATGTGTGTGTAATTGATATTGTGTGTAGGTATATACACACACATACAAAATGCCTTTATATATTTTTCAATTTGTTCTCATCCTTTAAGTCCTTACTTAAGCCTTTTGGGGTAGGTACTCCAAGTATTATGATCCTCATTTTACATATGAAGAAACTGAGGCCAAAGGGGTCAAGTACTTACTCAAAGTAATATAACAGTTGAGATGGCATTTAAGCCTTAGTCTTCTAGACTTCATGTCCCACCCTCTCTGTACCAAAGTTATATTGTCTCATAGGATCCCAAAATCATAGATGTAGAATTAGAAGAAAGAAATCTTAGAGAGGATACAGTGACCAGCTCCCTCATTTCATAGATGAAGAGCCTGAGGTTCAGAGATGTTAAGTGATTTACCTAAATTTACATGGGAAGCGGTAGAAATTCGATTTTAAAAGAATTTATAACAGGTAATAAATTGTCTCCTTTTGTCATAAAACTTTCAAGCAATTACTAATCAATGATTAATGATAGAGTCAGAAATGGCACTTGAGATTTTATCTCCAAAATCCCTCTAAGTCAATTTCTAGCTTTTTAGATTGTCAGAAAAAAAGTTCCCATTTCCCAAATCCCCATGTATTTTGTTTTGTTTTCCTTTTTTTTTCCTGTTAATCAAATATATGTCAGTTCTTTATCTAGAAAAAACCTCTTTCAATAAAATATTGGAGGTAAGGAATTTAAAATTGATATTCCAGTCATCAAAAACTCAAACTGAACTATAGTATCAATGAAATAAGAAATATTGTTTACTATGTGCCAGGCACAATGCTAGGCACTGGGGAATACAAAGAGAAGAATTGGTCCTTGTCTGCAAGGAGTTTATATTTTATTGGAGGAGACAATATATTCACACATACAGCCATATTGAGAATATAAACAAAATAAATGCAATTAGTTTGAGCTATGATGGGGTGGGTCAGAAAAAGCTCTATGTAGGTCAAATTCTATCTGAGTCATGAAAGAAGTGAGAGATTCTAGTAGCTGGAGGAGAAGAAGGCACACATTCTAAAGCTGAGGCATGGACGATATAAAGACACAGAAAGGGAAGAAGGAGTGCTGTGCGTAAGAAATGACAAAAAAACTAGTCTGACCGAACCACAAATCTCAGGAAGGGAAAGGAAATTGGGGTCAGGGTATGAAGAGCTTTTCAAGTCAGACATCAGTTTTTATTTGATCCTGTAGACAATAAGGAATCCCTAGAGTTTATTGAGGGCAACTAGGTGGTGCAGTGGATAGAGCACTGGGCATGGGTTAGGAAAATCTGGGTTCACGTCCTGCCTTAGACACTAACAAGCTATATGACACTAAGAAAGTTATTTAACTCTCTCTGACTCAGTTTCCTCATCTGTGAAATGAACCGGAGACAAAATGGCAAACAACTCCAGTATCCTTGCCAAGAAAAGCCCAAATGGGGTCATGAAGTTTCAGATACAACTGAACAATAAGAAAAAAGATGTTTATTGAGTAGAGGACCGTATGGTCAGATTTGCATATAAAGGGAAAATCATTGTGGTATCTATATAAAAGATGGACCAGAGTGGGGGGACTTCAGGAAACTATTGCAACAGTTCAAATAAGAGGTGATGAGGATCTTAACTAAGGTGGTAGCTATGTGAGTAGTGAGAAAGGATCAGATGAGAGAGATACTGTGAAATTAGGACAAGAAAATTTGGAAACCAATTACATATGTAGGGTGAAGGAAAATTGAATCAAGATAATGTTGAGTTCTCAGATCTGAGAAAGCCACAGGATAGTACTACCTCTACAGCAGGATTTCTTAGCCTGGGGACCTTGGATTCAATTTATTAATATTTGATAATGATATTTTGTGTCTCATCTATACGTTTGCAATCTGCATTAAAAAGTATTATTCAGTGTAGGGGACCAAAGGCTTCCCTGAATTGTCAAAGAAGTCTATGATACTAAAAAATGAAAAATAAAGAAATGTTACTCTAAAGAAATAGAGAAGCTTGGAAAAAGGAAGAAGGGTCTTTAGTTGGGAATGCAATGAGTTCTCTTGAGGATCGGTCAAGTCTGAGATGTTTGTGGGACATTCAGTTGGAAATGTCCAATAGACAGTTGGTGATTCAGGTCTGGAAATCACTAAAAATATAAAGATGGGAACCAACTGCATCAAGATGATAATTAAATTCACTACAGCCAGTGAAGAGAGGAGAGAGGAGGGGAGTGAAGGGAAGGGGAGGGAAGGGAAGGGGAAAAGAGGAGAAGGGAAGGGAGGGGAGGAGAATCCTGGAAAGAGTAATCAATCAGCAAGCATTTTTAAACCCCTGCTTACCACAATGCTTAGCATGTAGTGGGTGCTTAATAAATGGTTATTGCCTGACAAAAAGGCATCATGCCAAGTGCTGAGAATAAAACACCAAAAGTGGGATAATCCCTGCCCTCAAGGAGCATATATTCTATCAGGAAAGAGAAATATGTGCATATACAAATGGATACAAAATAATTGCAAGTAAGTGGGTGTGGGAAGCCCTAGTAGCTAAGGGATGGTCCAGGAAAGCCCTAATGAAGAATGGGGTGCATGAGGCTCTTTCCAAAAGACAATTCTTTATCTTTCTCCCCAAACATACACCTCTTCCAAATTTCCCTATTTCTATAGCTCAGGTGTTAAACTTTTTTTTTTTTTTTAATGAATCCCTTTGGTAGGCTGATGAAGTCAATAGCTTCCTTCTCAAAATGTTTTTAAACTAGGGATTTGGGTTTTCCCATCAATGATTCAGTCACATCCTATTTATGCCTACCAACTTTGTCTGACTCTTGTTCACATTTTTCTATAAATTCACATGGGGGATCTGCCCAGCATGCCTGAGGCTTTCCTTACTTCCTTCTGACCTTACAAATATACCAGTGGAGCATTTAGGTTTTCTACCTCTTGTTACTCTCTTTCTTTATGTGGTTAAACCAGCTTCACTTATAATCATGCATTTCCCTGGTGGCACCTTTGCTCCTGTTCTCCAGATTTCCTTATTCTGTGTTGCAGTCAGCTCCCATTGACCTACGTGAGACTCATTTCACTTCTTTGGAGACTGGTAAAATATGTTTAATCCATTCCATTTAAGGCTCCCAAAAGATAATTAATGTTTGTAAGTAATTGCAGATTTTTAATGATTTTTACCAGGCAAATATTTAAGTCATTACAGGAGACTATTGTGTTTCAGAAGATTCTTGAGCCAAGTAGGTGGAATAGTATAGAGAACGTTGAATTTAGAGTCATGAAGACCCAGGTTCAAATCCTACATCAGATACTTACTTAAATATGTGACCTTTGTTAATGTCTTAACTTCCCTCATTTTCAGTATCCTCATCTGCAAAACCGGGGTAATAACAACACCTACCTTGTAGGACTGTTGTGAAAATCAAATGAGATAACATATTATTGTTATTGATCAACTCTTTGTGACTTCACTAGGGTTTTCTTGGAGTGGTTTGCCATCTCTTCATTTTGCAGATGAGGAAACTGACACAAATAAGGTTAAGTGACTTGCCTAGGGTCATTCAGCTTGTAAGTGTTTGAGGCTGAATTTACACTCAGGTTTTCCTGACCCAAGTCTGATTCTGAATATGCTGCACCACCTAACTGCCCCAACATCTGTAAAAGAGCTTTGCAAACCTTAAAGATGAACCAATCAATCAAGAAGCATCTCTAACTTGGAGAAACAAGTGCATTTAAATAAATATGTTATTATTATAATTATAATTTTCACAGTTAATTAACAACCCTCACAGAATATTGGTGGGAAAAGATGGAATTTATAATGTAATGGGGTTTTGATATACTCCCAGATATAACCTAAGATGAAGATGCCTATGTGGGAGACACTGGGGACCTGCTTTTGGAAGAAGATATTCTGAATTCTGAATGCCTCCCCACCACCCTATGGATTAAGGTTGTGGTGAAGATAAAATGAGATAATATGGGCAAAGCCTTTGTAAATAGGCAGTAAAAACTACAAAAAAAGAAAGCTAGTATTATCTAGCTCACACAGTGGCTACAAAGGATGCCTTTTGCAAACTATCAAACTGTATGCATGTGAGTTCTTTTGCTGCTGTGGTTTTTATTTGTTTCTGAATATTATGTAAGGAGTTCCCATAAGCCAATCTGCTATTTTGCTATTTCTGGTTCACAGTTATTCCTAATTCTACGTTCCTATTTAAAACAATGCATAGACTACAAAGCTTAGAGTCAAGAAGACCTCAGTTATCCTGCCTCGGATTTGAGCTGGATTACCTTGGGAGATTCACTTAATCTCTTTCAACCTCACTTTTCTCACCTGTAAAACAGAGATAATAATAGCACCTACCTGGCAGGTTAATTATGAGGATCTAATGTATGCAAGGCTTTCTGCAAACCTTAAAGTGCTATATAAATGTTACCTATGACTATTAAGGAACATACTTATAGTTTCAGAAGCAATCATACTTGAAGGCTAGGCAAATTTAAGAGTCTCCAAAATCATTTATATGGAAGGAGTTTGTGCCTGTATTCATATATGAAGACAACTGCATTCATAGAAATTCAAAGTGTTTAATTTTTTTTCTACACAGTAAGATTTTGTGAAGCTAATTTGAGAATTACAGAAGGGGGATCATAATGGCTGACCATCCCACCTTCTCTTTAAGAAAATATATCTTTAACTTATATCAAATCACATGCCATCTTGGGGTAGGGGGAGGGAAGAGATGGGGAGAAAATTTGGAACTCAAAATCTTATAGAAGTGAATGAATCAATTAAAACTTTAAAAAAGAAAAGAAAATTCAGCTTCCCAAAGAGCTTATCATATAAAAGAAACAAATGGAAAATTTGTGTGTAATTTGATGACCTGTGTTGTTAAATATCAGTCATTTCAAGAAAAATAGCTTGCACAAAAGATCATTTCTTCACTCTATTAACTTATTTCTTGATTATTGACTTCAGTGACTAATTTACCCACTTCAAGTGACTAGAAATCACCTTACAATGCTGTGTCTGCATTCCTTCCTTGAATGGAAACACACCAGGAGACTGAAACTGGATAATTAATTCCACTTCTACTTTTCTTGGCTACTCACCGAAGGTGCCGAAGGGATTTGTCTTTTTATATTCTCTGTTTTATAGTTTGACTGCTCAGATATGAATTGCTTGGGTCACTCCCTCTTTCATGAATATACATATGTGTATATAAGTATATATGTGTTTATATGTATGTTTCTGTGTATATATGCATGTGTGTTCATATGTGTGTATGTGTGTATGTATATGTGTATATATATATATATGTATATAATTTCCATCTTTTTTCCTTCAATCCAAAATATACTATTCTCACTTACTTCCCCTTCTTCATCTGTTCTAAGGGAAACGAATATAGACACACACCCAGGGGCCAGGAGTCAATCGTGTAAAGATGGAAACTAAGCTCCAATTCGGGAACAACACTTGTTATAGTACTGTTAATAAAAATACTGTATAACTTATAGAGTATGTTCCCTAGTTCAACCTCACTAAGATCCTTTATGAGCTGACAAATAGACACAGAAATGGAAATTTAGTTGTCCAAGCAGAGTTAACAGATCGTTTGTCAAGCCAGAGATAGAATACACTTATCCTGACTACTTTTGAGCAGGTGGTAAGGTATTGTAAGATCGCAAAGAATGAGAAGGGAACTGAGAGGTCATCTAATTTAATTTACTCATTTTTAAGATAAGGAAACTGAGGTCTAAAGCTGTCGTTGTTTTGTTGCTTAGACCTGTCTGACTTTTCATGACCCCATGTTGGGTTTTCTTGGTGAAGATACTGGAGTGGTTTCTCATTTATTTTCCAGCTCTTTTTACAGATGAGGAAATAGAGGTAAACAATGTTGACTGATTTGCCCAGGGTCACAAAGCTAGTAAGTATCTGAGGCCAGGATTAGAACTCAGGTCTTCCTGTCTCTAGAACTGGTCCTCTCCTCCATAAGAGGTAGGTAAGAGTCAGGATTCAATATCTTTCCAATGCATCACACTTTATTTCCTTAAAGATTTTTGTTTGTTTTCTGGTTTTGGCTTTCTTCTAAAAGTGTCCAGAAGTAGAATCATAAAATGATTTCTATGTGTCTCACTTTTTGGAATTCTGGGAAGAAAGGCCTGCCAACCACTAATCACACCCATCTCTTGCTCCATGTTGAAACCTTTTGAGGAAACTCCAAATATTTGAGGGTTATACTTAAGTCTCATACAGTTATTTCATTTTACAGTGGAGGAAAATGAAGCAGAGAATACCTCAACCTCCTTCAAGAATGCTGAGTGACTCAGTAGCAAAGTTAGGTTCAATGAAGTGAGGCTTTATGGTATAGTGAATGGACACATGACTTGGAGTCACAACAAGGTTCAAACTCTACCTCAGATATTTACTAGCTATACGACCCTCTCGGGGGTTCACTCCCTTCATCTGTAAAATGGCCTAACTGACCTCTGATGCCCCTTCCGTTTCTAAATGAGTGATCCCATCCTGCCTACTCTCCTACCTATTAATTAGTGCTCTTTCTGAGTGGTTCCTAAGATTTCGGAGTATGATTTCTATTTTTTAAAAGAAGGACCCCTTTCTGGGGCTAAATGAAAACCAGAATTATAACATTAAGTGTTTATATGTAATTTACAGTGTAATAATACCAGGCCCCACTGGGGGCTGGGGCTCACAGATAGGGGACCACAGAACTATACTAGAGTGATTGTCATTTCGACAAACCATCACAATTGCTAAAAGGACTTAATCCAAATCATTGTAGCTTCGTTTTTCTAATTTCTTTTACCCACAGCTCCTAGTCACCTCAGAGTGCTTCTCTCCGTCAGGACCTCCGTGACAGTGGATATTGAATAACATTATTTTTTCTGAAAGTCCCAAGGCTCCAAATTAGGGATCAGAGGTAAGCTCTTCTCAACAGAGGCCTAAAAGCTCTGGAATTTAATTAACTTCCTCCAGTGGTTTGAAAGAAAAAAAAAAAAACACTTTTCTTTCACCCAATCTTTAACCATGTGTTCAAGTAAACACCATTATGGACAACTGTCCTCAAGTACTTCATTTGAAAATTAGATAATCAAAAACTTGTCTTGGATGGCAGGACTACATACATATGTGTGTGGGTGTACATATAAATACACATATATACATATCCATGTGTATGTTCATTTACATATTGTTATTTTTGTTGAGTGGTTTTATGTGTGTCCAACTCTTTGTGATCTCTTTTGGAGTTTTCTTAGCAAAGATACTGTAGTGGTTTGCCATTTCATGGTCCAGCCAATTTTACAGAGGAGGTGCTAAGTTAAACAGAATTAAGTGACTTGCCCCAGGTCAAAGAGCTAGTAAGTGTCTGAGACCAGATTTGAACACAGGAAGATGAGTCTTCCTGATTTCAGGTTCAACACTCTATCTACTGTGCTACCTAACTGGTACATATGTACGTATGCATGCATGTATGTATGTATGTGTACGTACTTATATATATATATATGTATGTTTATGTATACTTACCATATACATATATGTATGCACACATATCTGTGTCTATATGTAATGTGTGTGCATGTGCATATATATGTCCAATATATACATGTGCACATGCATTTGTATGTATATGTACAGTATAAATATATTAATATATGCCCATGCATATGTATACATACATATATACATTGCATACATGTATATACATTTGTGTATGTATATACTTACTTATACACAAAAACAAAAATCCAGAGAGAGATGATACAAACATACATATTTATCACAGAATCAATATAATATAATAATGCTGTTGTATCAGTGACTGAAATTCACTGTCTGTTTGCTCAGAGAGACTGCAATCCAGAGTTAGAAAAAAGGATAGCAAAGCTAAGACATGGGTAGAGTGACTTTTTACTCTATCAGGTACATGATGCAATGGATAGAACCTTGGATTCGGAGTCAGAAAAACCAAAGTGCAAATCTGAAGTCAGATACTTACAAGCTGAGTGACCTTGAGCAAGTCACTCCTTAATTTCTGCACCTCTAAAATGGGGATAACAATAGCACCTATTTCCCAGGGTTGTTCTAAAAGACCAAATAAGATATTCACAAAGCACTTAGCATAGTTTCAGGTACATAGTTAGTACTTTCTTAATTAATCATGTAACCTGCCTACTATAGAGGAGTTATGTTAGAGGTATAAAAATTCTTTCTGACCCCGTGTAAGATCCTTCACCAAGTTTTTAAATTTCAGATGTAAAGTCACTTTCTCTTTGTTGAGAAGTATGGGAGCAAGGGTACAGTATCCTGGATACTGTAAGTTGTGGTCACTATTTCTGTTATATTTCTTAGGTAGAAAGAAAGGTTTATTGGGTATGGATGAGAAAACAGAAAGTAATGGCTATGTCCAGAAGTCAGAAATAATTTTGTGATGTAAAAACAAAAGATATCAATAAAATGATGTTTTTAAAAAAGAAAACAAAAAATATTTAAAAGAGAAAGAATCAAAGAACTCAATTCTGTACCTACTGTGCTAAATTGAATACATATTAATACAAATTATTCCTAACGGAAATGTAAAAATTCCTATCTAATGCTGGTTTTTGTTCTTTGTGTGAAGAAATATTTTTGTTTGTTGATCATTAAGTTTGGAAAAAAAGAGAAATTTAAAAACAATTAGAAATATGAAATTAATTATGGATTTAAAAACTGCTACCTTTTAAAGAAATTTTGGTCATCCACCAGCAGGTGGTGGAGATTTAGGAAATCTGAGATACCTTTAGGATCATAAATCTCCAGCTGTAAGGAGATCTCAGGGTCCTTTTCTCTAGTCCAACCTTTTCATTCTACAGATGAGGAAAACGAGGCCCAAGGAAGCCCGGGTCACAGTTGTAAGAACATTAGAGGCAAATTTTGAACCCAAATCTTCTGTCTCTTGAGGTAGTGTTCTTTCTGTCCCCATCATAGTACCTCCAAAATCACACCATGAAGGCACCCATTCAGTCTATGCATAAAAATCTGAAGGAAGAATAATTTTGTAGTTTATTTCAGGTAAAATACAAATATAAGAGGCTAAAGGTATATGAGAAACTAAGGCCACCTACTCAATTTAAATCATTTTTTTATTTGTATATATCCTTTTATTATGGACTTTATGACCATAAACATTCAATACAAAAAGTACAGAAAATAAGGTTTTATGTCAAACCATGAACTTCTGTTCTATGTAGTTTGTTTTCAAGTCTATTGTATGTTTCCTAAACTTCCTTCTATTCTCTTCTGTGTTTTATTTAAGAAAATATTAATTTTTTTTCTTTTTCTGGGGAATGTGAGCAGGCATTGATATTACTACCCACCTTCTTTCCCCATAACTCTTCTCCCAGTCAAAACAAAGCCTTCAAATTTAACACATAGTTAAATAAGACAAACACACTGGCCATGCCTGCAAATAGGTCTTTTTCCACCTCTAGTGCATCATCTCTTTGCAAAGAGATCAAAAGTATTCTTTATCACTGTCCTGGTTTCATGACTGGTCATTGCACTGATCAGAGTTTTCTTTTCCAAAAAAATATACATATATATATTTTTTTACATTATTGTAGTTATTTTGTAAATTGTTCTCCTGGTTTTATTTGCGTCACCCTGCATCAGTTCATACTTGTCTTCCCAGGTTTCTCTCAATTAGTTCCTTTAATAATTTCTTCTGGTGAAATAGTATTCTATTACATTCACATATAAATTGTTCATCTACTCCCCAGATGATCAGCATCCATTTTTTTCTTAGTTCTTGCCACAATGAAAAGTTTGTATAAATATTGTCATATACAATAATCATTTCCCTCTGGTTTTGATCCCTTTCGTTATATAGCTCATAGTGGCACCCCAGATGAAAGGGTTTACTGGCTTTCAGGCTATAACTACAAACCACCAGAGTGGTTTGATGATTTTACAGCTTTGTCAGAAACATAATTGTGTGCCTCTCTTTCAACAGGCTTGCTAACAACTGCCACTGTTGCCAATCTGATAGATTTGAGGTAAAATCTGAGATATTTTGATTGGAATTTATCTATTGTTGATTTGAATATTTTGTACGGTTGTAGATAGCTTCACTCTTTTCTTTTTAAGTTAGCTTATTTATATCCTTTGACTATTTATTAGGGGATCCCTCCTGCTTTTATACCCTGTATTTTTATTATTTCCTTATGTAATTTGAATGTCAGGCCTCTATCAAAGACATTTGTTGAAAAGAATGTTATCAGATTTTATTTATATCAAAAGTTAATTTGCATTACCAAAATTGTCCATTTTCTTTTTTGTGATCATCTTAATTCCTTGTGTGGTCAAGAGATCTTCTTCTAGTTATAAATGGGAGAGATGTACCCTTCCCTTCTTCAGTTTGTTCATGATATTACCTATTATATTTAGACCATTTAAAGCTTATTGTCATGTTTTGCATGACATTTAATTTATGCATCTTTTGTATTCCAGCTGTATTTAATAAATATTGAGTCCTTCAAAAACTACTGGGACAACTTGAAAATAATGTGGCAGAAATGGCATAGACCACTGCCTGACACCATATACTAGAATAAAGTCCAAATGAGTACACAACTAGGTAAAACGGCTGATGCTATACACAAATTCGGGAAGCAAGGAATAGTTTATTTGTCAGATTTATGGAGAATGGAGGAATTTATGACCAAACAAGAGACAGAGAACATAAAATGCAAAATGGACAATTTTGATCACATTAAATTGAAAAGATTTTTCACAAACAAAGCCAATACAACCAAGATTAGAAGGGAAGAAGAAAACTAGGAAAGAATTTTTATAACTAGTATCTGTGATAAAGCCTCATTAATAAAATATATAGAGAACTGAGTCAAATGTACAAGAATAGAAGTCATTCTCTAATTGAGAAATGGTCAAAGAATATGAACAGGTGCTTTTCAGAGGAAGCAATTAAAGCTATCCATAGTCATATGAAAAAAATGTTCTAAATCACTATTGATTCAAAACAACTCTGAGACACCACATCACACCTATCAGGAAAATGACAAATGTTGGAGAAGATGTGGGAGAAATGGAACACTAATTCATTGTTGGAGCTGTGAGCTGATCCAACCAACCATTCCGGAGAACAATTTGGAACTATGCCCAAAGGGCTACAAAAATGTGCACACACTTTGACCCAGCAATATCATTTCTGGGGCTGTATTCCAAAGAGATCATAAAAACTGGAAAAGGACTCACATGTACAAAAATATTTATATCAGCTCTTTTTGTGGTGGACAAGAACTGGAAATCAGCGGAATGCCCATCAATTGGGGAATGGTTGAATAAGTTGTGGATTATATGAATGTAATGGAATACTATTGTGCTATAAGAAATGGCAAACAGGTGTACTTCAGAAAAACCTGGAAAGACATATAAACTGATGCTGAGCGAAACAAGCAGAACCAGGAGAACATTATACATGTAATAGTTGCAGTGTGTGAAGACTGTTTATGATAGGATTAGCCTTTCACAGCCATGCAAGAATCTAACTCATTTCCAAAGGATGCATGATGCAAAATCCAGAGAAAGAACTATGGAGTCAGAACGCAGAATGAAGCAGACTATTTCTCCTTTGCTTTGTTTTGTGTTTCTCATGGTTTCCTCCATTCATTTTAATTCTGACTAATGTGAAAATGTGTTTAATGGGAACGTATGTGCAGAACTCATAAAAGATTGCATGCTGTCTTGAGGAGGGAGGGGGAGAAAATTTGGAACATATGAAAGTGATTGTTGAAAACTGAAAAGAAATAAATGAATAAATTTGGAGAAAAACAAACAAAAAAATAAATATTCAGTCCTTACCTCTTCCTCTCAGCCCTACCCAATTTAATATTCTTAGGTTCAATCTAACACCATGCTATGACACTTGATTGCTCCTAGGTCTTGTATATTTAATTGATTCCACTGATCAATTTCTTTTTTTTTAACTTCTAACAAATATTATTATTGATTATTGCCTTGTGTCATAATTTGAGATCTGGTATTTCTAGGCACCGCCTTCTACTTAATTTTTTTCATTATTGACCTTCAAAATTCTTAACCTTTTGTTCTTCCAGATGAACCTTGTCTTTATTGACTCTCCTTCTATAAAGTAATCTATAGTCATCTAATAATTAGAAATATTGTTGGTTCCTGAGGGCAGCGACTTTATCCCTTTAGCTTTTCCACTATGGAGTCTGGACTTATGCATACAGTGATCTTGTTTGGTCCTGGGACAGGCTCTGTTCTTCACATTCTTTTGTTTATTACATCCCAACTCCAGTGCCCCAGGAGGTAAAATATATTTAAAATCTAGGTTCCATTCGTGTCTAAGGTCTTCCCAAAGGGAGGGTTAAAAAGAGACTCAATTATATAATAATCAGCCATGGGTCAGCTATTTATTTTCTCTACACAGAAGAAATGCTATGCTTAATACAAACAAGACCCATAAGAACAAAATGAAAAAAAATTTAAGAGTACACAAGAACATGACTATTGTTAAGTTGAAACAGAATCTTAAACATTAGAATATGAAACAGTTTGAGAGACTAGTATATTGACTTTCTACATTTCATCTTTGTTCTGTAGCATCCAAAACCCAATTCCTTATTGTCCTATGCTATTCTAACACCTAAACAGCAGACATTGTGGATAGAATGCTGGGTCTAGAGTGAGGAAGATATGAGTTCAAATTCAGCCTCAGACTCTTACTAATGATGTAACTCTTTTTGATTTAGTTTTTTCAATAGTAAAATAGAGATAATAATAGTACCTACCTCTACAGCTGTTATGAGGATCAAATGAATAACATTTGTAAAGTGCTTAGGACTTTCCTGGCACATAGTGGGGTCTTAATCAGTCTTCCTTCTTTCCCTCCTTCCTTTCTTCCTTCCATCATTTCTTCCTTCCTTTCTTTCTTCCTTCTTTTCTACTTCAAATCCACACCTTCTGGAAAGCTAGATATGGTGGTGTGCTCCTTGTCTGTGGGTAGTATCCTCTCTGATGCCACCAATCACCTCATACTGAAGCATCTAGCCCTTCCCAACAGTTCTAGCTCTCAAGACTGACTCTAGACAGAATACTTCTATATGAGAATCACTGTTTAGTCATCTATACTCAGGAAAAACCAAACAGAAGAAGAAGCTCCAACCTATGCTCAGGTTCATCAAGGTTATATAGTTCCTTGTCATCTATTCATTCAGTATTTCTGCTAGGGTAGACTGAATGGTCCCTCCCCACCTGCAATCATGGGGACACTGCTTACTATGGAGCATGAAAAAAGAGACAGGGGTAAAGACACTCTCTTTTTACATGCCCATTGAGTCATTGGCTCCTCTTGCTCAGTGGCCAGTAAGGAGATTTCTTTGTCATCCCCAAAGCACCAGAGTCCTTCAGTGCTGAGTCACACATAGTTGCCTTGAAGCAGTCAGGGATTTCATCATCTCCCAAGAGCTGAGCTAACAAACATGGTTGAGTGGAGCCAGGCAAGGCAGCTCTTCACATTTCTTGTTACAATCAGGTGACTGATATGATGTTGAATTTGTCAAATTATTTAGGTCAACACACTCATTTTACTAAGGACGAACTCATGCCAAATAACATGCCCAGACATACAGCGAATTTTTTGCTGGGACTGAGGCTAAAACTCACATTTCCTGATGAGAACTCTTCCTACTAGCAAGCAAGATTTTTCATTGCTTTTTGGGTTTTACAAAATTAAAATTTTCCCCACAAGAAAAATCTTAAAAATATAAATAAAAATCTGTTTCCAATTCTTTTTCTATAATGCAACTCAAAGCAAGATAGATTAGATGTGATATTTTCATCATTTCCCCCATTGGCTTACTTTATATTGGCTAAGGGCAGGCCATTCCCTAGCTAATATGCTCATGCTGAAGAGGTAAAACAATTTTTACTATGGCTATGAGTTGTATGTAGAGCAATATGATTTAATATTTTAAAATAAGGTTTTGAAAAATCCATTACTGAATTATGACCATGCCATAATCCAGCACACACATTGAAGTGCCTCCTAATAAGTCAGAAGGCTGGCATTTTCACACCACAAATACAAGATCGAAACAGATTGCCTCATAATTACAAAGAATGTGCAAAATGGAATCATAAATTTCAGACCTCAGTTTCTCTCAAGCATCTCATATTTTTTCCCCAAATGAAGTGTTTCCTCTGCAAATGTAAACTGTTCCATTTTTCAGGTTTTCTTCATTCTCTGAGATTTTCCTGCAATTTCACTTGGAGAACTGATGTCAGCCCAGCTGTGGTTTTTAAGGAGGTGTTTACACCACTTCTAGTGCACAGTTCATCCATCATATTCCGCTCACATATTGTGAGAATTAAAATTCAGAACGATGGTAGCAAAGAGCATGGCCCTGCAGATACAGCTGTATGAGTGCCAACCAGCCAAGGACAATAATAGACACTCTCAAACTTGCCCAGGAGGAGTACCTTCTCCTATAAAGTAACAGAAAAGTGCTTAAGGTTCCGTTTTTAATACTCCAGATAATGTTTATGTTTACTAGAGATTCTTTGCTACATAGGTATTATTTAAAGAGGCTTATAAGAAAATCAAATAACCCTGGGAAAATGATTTAAATGCACAGGACCTAGAAAACTTTCAAGATAAGTTGCAAACATGGTGCCAACCTGTATTGGTGGAGAGAGTGTCCTCTGCTCAGAGTTCCCTACACCAAAACCCCTATTCCTGTAAGTAAAACAGTGCATGTGGAAAGTATGTGACAACATTTTTCCCTCTCTTTTCACATAATGAATCTTTCTACACTGAAATAAAGACGTGAGTTATTAAACACTGGATTGGCAGGAGACTGTGATTAGTATCTTTTTCTCCCCTTGTTATTCTCCATCAAATTTATTAACAATTAAATTGAAATGGAGGATTTTTTTCCACATTCTAATTGGTCAGAAGGATTTATCACTGACAAAGGAACTAAGGGTATGAGATCTGGAATTTTGCTAAATAGTTATGTTTGGAAAGGAGCATGATTGATCTAAATCATACATTCATTGAGTCTTGTTTTAGTAGACAGCTAAAAAAACGGATATTTTCTGATGTAATTTATTTATCTTAAGAGTTTCTTCAGTGTTGGGCTCTCTAATACTTTGATGATTCAATGGAACTGGGACCACATTGATGAGAGAAAAAAATTCTGCCCAAGTAACTTATCCTGCTTTACTCTTATACATAAACTCCAATAAATTTGTCATATGAGGGAGTCCATTCACTGTACCTAAAGTTTCTTCAATTTCCCTTGATATTGAATGGATGACAGAGATACAACAGGGTTTTCACTAGTTGTGCCTTACTCTTGTTATGGGATCAGCTCATCATTTTTTATTCTCTAATGACATTTTTCATCCCACCTTGGAATAATTTTGCACTTTAAATGTGTTGCTGTCTACTCACACCCAGCATGTACCTCTCCATGATTCTGATGCTCAAAATTAATTCTTTTGAGACTATAGTAGTCCAAGAGTTGTACCCAGTGATGTGATAGAGCTAGCATATACTGCCTCACGAGAATCAACTGTTAAATTTTCAGTGTCTAAATTTACAACTGAGATAATGGCAAATGCCACAAGTCAGGGCTGGATGTATTGTTTTGTTGATTCTCTAGTCTTAATAAAATACTAAAGAAATGTTAATAATGTTAAAAGTGTTAATAATGTTAAAAATGTTAAAAGTGTGTTCT
The DNA here is from genome assembly GCA_023548195.1 of Bettongia penicillata ogilbyi. NCBI lineage: Eukaryota > Metazoa > Chordata > Mammalia > Diprotodontia > Potoroidae > Bettongia > Bettongia penicillata. Next base: position 61,028 of record JAJHZJ010000871.1, read on the forward strand.
GCATATATTTTCCCCTCAAGAGGGTCATTTATTAAGTATTTACCAGCACATTCATGGTTAATATGTGTGTATGCATATATATATATATATATATATATATATATATATATATATATGTACATATATGTATATAAAACATTTTAGGGAAAACACTAAAATATACACTTTATTTCAAGCTTGGGGTCATTAAAAATGCTGTGTAATTTCCCTGCTCTCTCTATTTTACTCTCCCTGCTCAACTCTGATTAAAACTCACTTTCCACGTATGGTATCCATCCAAGACATAGGTACTGGTGAATAATGTCCTTCCTATGCCTTCTTTTCCTTTCAAGTACGGTATACTGATCTTTAGTTGGAAGTGATGGTGAAAACTCCACTTTGGCCCCAATGTCTTTCTGCTTCCTACCAATAGTTTCATAATCCCTAGAGACTGGTAGGGGTATCTTTAGCAAATTCACACATCCTCACATAGATTAGAAAAGGTGTGGGGTTTTCCTCAGTTTTTTAAATTTTGTTACCTTTTCTGCTTCATCACAGATACATGCCCCCAATGAGAATGTCTACCAGTTAAATAACCACATCAGGCCAACAAAGACTCTTTTATATCCTGCCATAAAATCTTCAGCCTGATTTACCTCTCTCTTTTCCCTGGAACTAGTAATATATTTCCTAGCACATACTACATCTATCAGATCTATGCCTTTTTTACAGGTATCCCCTATGCCATGGGTGGAATGATCTCCCTCCTCACCTTTACCTCCTTTTGGGCCTCAAGATCCATTCAAGACTCAAGTAAATTCTGACCTTCTGCAGGAGGCCATTCACAGTCACCTCCCTTTTCTACGTATGTTAGTACCTTCCCTCTATGATTACCTTCTATTTATCATGAATATTTATTGTACAAACTATTTTTTATGTTGTCTACCATATCAGACTGTGAGCTCCTTGAGGTCAGGACTATGTTCTTGTCTTTCTTTGTACTCCAGTATTTAGTACAGTGACTGACATATAATTAGTATTTAATAAAGCTTGTTGACTGACCAAATGACTATGACTGATGTCCGTCACTGTCCTTTGTTCTGAGGAACCTGGGAAGATAAATGCTCCACAAATTTCCATGCCATCTTTCTATGATCAAATGCCTTATAGCCCACAAGTAGTATCTACCTAAAACCATCAGTGAGCATTATATGTAATGAGGATAAGCTAAACGAATTTCCAATAAAATCTGAGGTGAAACAAGGATGTCCACTATCACCACTGTTATTCAATATGGTAATTATTAATTAATAATTATAATATAATTAATAATTAATATTAAATTAATTTACAAATTAAATTTATAAATAGTATTAATTATTAATGTTAACTTTAGCAATAAGAAAAGAAATAGAAATAAAAGGAATTAGAATAGGCAAAGAAGAAACTAAGTTATCAATCTTTGCAGATGATATAATGATATACTTAGAGAATCCTGGAGAATCAAGTAAAAAACTACTTGAAATAATAGACAATTTTAGCAAAGTTGCAGGATACAAAAATAAACTCACATAAATCATCGGCATTTCCACATATTACTAGTAAACCCCAAAAATAAGAAATAGAAAGAGAAACTCCATTTAAAATTAGGGTAGACACTACAAAATATTTGGGAGTCTACCTACCAAAACAAACTCAGGGACTATGTAAACACAATTATGAAGCACTTCTCACACAAATAAAGTCACATCTAAGTAATTGGAAAAACACCAGTTGCTTGTGGGTGGGCCGAGTTAATATAATAAAAAGACAATTCTACATAAAGTAATTTACTTATTCAGTGCCATACCAATCTACCAAAAATTATTTTATAGAGTTAGAAAAAAATAGTATCAAAATTCATCTGGAAGAACAAAAGTTCCAGAATATCAAGGGAACTAATGATAAAAAATGCTAGCGAAGGTGGCCTAGCCATACCAGATCTTAAATTGCATTATAAACCAGCAATCATCAAAGCCACTTAGTGGTGGGTAAGGAATAGAGGGGTAGATCAGTGGAATAGGTTAAGCACACAAGACACAGTAGTCAATGACTATAGCAGTCTACTGTCTGATAAACCTAAGGACCACAGCTTCTGGGATAAAAACTCACTGTTTAACAAAAGCTGCTGGGAAAACTGGAAAATATGATGTGGCAGAAAGTGGGCATACACTAATGCCTGCCATCATATACTAGAATAAATTCCAAATGGGTATAAATAGCTATAAAGGCTGATATGATAAACTAGGAAGCAAAGAATAGTTTATTTGTCAGATTTATGGAGAATGCAAGAATGTATGACCAAACAAGAGATAGAGAACATTATGAAATGCAAAACAGAAAACTTTGATTACATTAAATTGAAAAGTTTTTGCAAAAACAAAGTCAATGCAACCAAGATTAGGAGGGAAGCAGAAAACTAGGAGAGAATTTTTACAACTAGTATCTATGATAAAAGCCTCATTTCTAAAATGTATACAGAACTGAGTCAAATTTGCAAGAGCACCAGTCATTCTCCAAATAATAAATGGCCAAAGGATATGAACAGCAGTTTTCAGAAGAAGAAATTAAAGCAGAGTCATAGTAAAACATGCTCTAAATCACTAGTGATTAGAGAGATGCAAATCAAAACGACTCTGAGGTACCACATCACACCTATCAGATTGGCTAACATGACAATACTGGAAAATAATAAATGCTGGAGAAGATGTGGGAGAGTTGGAACACTAATTCATTGTTGAAGCTGTGAGCTGATCTAATCATTCTGGAGAACAATTTGGAACTATGCCTAAAGGGCTATAAAAATGTGCATACACTTTGACCCAGCAATATCACATCTGGGGCTATATCCTAAAGAGATCATAAAAATGGGAAAAGAGCTCACATATATAAAAATATTTATAGCAGCTCTTTTTGTGATGGCCAAGGACTGGAAATCAAGGGGATGCCCATTAATTGGAGAATGGCTGAACAAGTTGTAGTATATGAATGTAATATAACACAATTGTGTTATAAGAAATTATGAAGAGGCTGAATTCAGAAAAACTTGGATAGACTTATGTGAACTGATGCTAAGTGAAGTGGACAGAGCCAGGAGAACATTAAACACAGTAACAGTCACAGTATGCAAGGACTGATTTTGGTAGATTTAGCCCTTTACAGCAATGTAAGGACCTAAAAGATTTCTGAAGGACCCATGATGCAAAATGTCTTCCACATCCAGAGAAAAACTATGGAACTGGATAGCAGAATGAAGCATTTGTTATGTTTTGTTTTGCTCGTGATTTTTCCCGTTCATTCATTCTTCTATGCAACATGACTAATGTGAATATGTGTTTAATAAGAATGTATGTGGAAAACCCATATAAGATTGTATGTTGTCTGGGAGAGGGAAAGGGAGAAAATTTTGGAATTATGGAAGTGATTGTTGAAAACTAAAAACAAATAAATTTGGTGGGGGGGGGGGAATTTGAAAAAAAAAGCCTGATAGCCATCAGATTATCATTCTGTCAAAAACTTTTCTTTCTCTGTGTCACATTCTTCCCTCCTCTAGGGGTTGTTCTCCCTCTTCTTCCTCAGAATATTTTAATTCATGGTGTAATGGAGAAGAAATTAAAAAATAAGGAGTTTGTATTTAGAGAATGGGATCTCCAATTTTGAGAACTGGGGAGGTAAGGCAGGATTCTTATGATAAAGGGAAATAGTATACTATTATGGATAGTATGCCTGAGATAAAGGTCAGTGAAGTCAAGAAGAGTGACAAAAATAGCAAAGTTTTACATAACTGAAGAAAATCATTGTCACCTGTCACTTTCTCCTCTATTTTCCTTAAGATTTCCTATTTTAATAAACTTTAATAAACCCTCTTCAATATCCTTTTAGTCCTTCTTCAGAGATAGAGTCAAGAAATGGACCTCTGTTACAAATACAAGAGACAAATTATTTTAGACTTAATTTCTATTTAGTGGCAATATTTTAGTTTTCTTTAAATCATTATAGTACCGGCATAATATTTATTTTATGTATATTAAGATGGCTGTTTTGTAAGTAGTATCAACCTTGGATATAAAGTATCATTAAAGGAAACTAAATGCAAATATGTATGTAGTTGCATGTCTTTATATATATACATATATATGCGTAACAAAATATATTACTTTAACAACTCTCTTATTAGTAATATAGAGTAAGGCATAAAATTGTGGAGACACATTTAACAAAGATGTCCCCTAGTATCATGGAATATGTGTTGTATAGGATTCAAATAGAAGAAAGATTCCGTACAGAATGTAAAGTCTCCCTATATACCAATTTTCAGATTACATCTAGTCAGGCAACATTACAGTAATCAAATAATAAAAGATAACAGTCTAACAATTCACACAAGAAAGCCCAGGTGGATAAGAAATGGCCATTGTGAAGACATGTAGTTGTATGGGGAGTCCAGTGATTTAGTTTATCAACAAATATATTCTGGTCATGCTCCGAAGAGACAATCAGCAGGTCTCAGGACTGAATGAGAGAAAAAGTGGCAGTAAATCCAATTTAAGAACTTGGCAGTGATTTTAGTAATCACAAGCTGTTCTCTCATTCAAAACCCATCTTTTAAAAACTCATGTTTATCCCAGAAGATGGTCACAAATCCAAGTACACTGCAATTTCCAAAAATCAGAGTTGTTTGTGACCCAAAGGGCAAAGGAGAGGTGTGTGATTGAAAAAAGTAAGTTACAGCATATTTTCAATGATGATCCACATGCAAGAAATGACATAAAGGATGTTAACAAAAGTAGAGTACATATATTTTCCAAGAGATGTTGTTTGCATGATTCCCAAGAATCTGTAAACAAGCCTGACTACTTTTGTTCTCCAAACCAATGCTTCTCCAGGATCGTTTTAGCAAGGTATAATAGGTCATTTGGCAGGCCGAACCCAAGTGAATCCAGATAACAATTTTAAGATAGAGAGTTGGACAGAGAGGGAAGGAGGAAGAGGAGGAGGAGGATGGGGGGGAAGGGGAAGGTTGATATTTACTATTAAGGAAGCATATGGATACCCATGGAAAATTTTCATTCAATAATAAACACACAAATCCATGAAAATAACTTTCATAAGATACTACTATAATCTTTAATAATGATTTTAAAGATATAATAATATAGACTTGCTTAAAGGAAGGATGAAAATGAAATACCAATTGATAGACATCTTAAGACTCAGAGAGACTGCCTATGCTAGACAGGAATGTTGTTTTGCCTTAAAGATAAGGCAAAGATCTGGACCTGTGATTTCACTGATAAAGAGAACTACCAGCGAGGAAATATCCACTTTATCGATGCAGGGCAGCATCTTCTCAGTAATGTACAATCTTAAAAAGTAGCCTAGAGTTGAGTGATTTGTCCAATTAACACACAGCTAGTATGTGCTGGAGACAGTACTTAAATCCAAGTCTTCCTGGGTCTGAGTCCAGCTCTCTGTTACAATATGCTACAAATACTGCCTATTTTGTCTAAGAAGGAAACTAAATGTAGGAACTGAGACACCCAGATCAAGGCTCCTTAAAAGATTTGTGTCTAAGTTCCCACTTTGACTGCTAATCACATCACACACAGATCTTCCTGCCAAGAATCAGAGGTAATATTATACATTCTGCATTCTAAGCTCTGAGGGGCAGATCTGATTGTCAGTTTAAGTGTACCTTTTTAAGGAATGAGTCAGCTTCGAATCCAAGAGTCCTTGCCTGTTCACAACAAAAAGTCTCCTCCATACAGTCAATTCTAGATGACACGAACTGTTATTCCCTACGATATTTCCAAGGATGGCTAAGCAGTCTCCTCGATGAAATAAATCATAGGGAAAAGGATGTGGATTCATCATAGAACTAGAAAGAGGCATTACAGAGGAAAAGTCACAATACTGTACTGGTATCCACTGAATGAGAAAAGAACTAGGAAAGGCACTCTAGCTCATTGGTTGAAAGAGATAATATGGTATGGTGAAAAGTATCCTGGATCTGGAATCAGAGGACTCAGGGTATCAAAGACTTCTTCTATCACTTGCTACTTACATGTACGATCCTGTGTTAGTCACTTATCTTCTCTGGCTCTCTCCTCTTCTATATAGAAAAGGTTGGAACAGATGACCTCAGAAATCCCTTCCAGCCCTCAATTTATAATTCTATGATCCTAACAGTAAATTTACTATGGATGATTTAGGGGAGGACAAGGGCAAGAATTGCACAAAGGTGATTAAGCTTAAATCGGTTGTGATGTCCACTGATGAAAGACCTAAAATCTATGAGATCATGGAGTTATCAAAACATTGGGATTTGTATGAATATTTCTTCCAAGTTGAAATGTACCAGCCATTTCTGCCCTCACTTCAATGGGTTATGTCTATGAAGTGTACCCAGATTTTTACATTAACATTGAAATTGTGGTTTTCTTTGCTTTCTTTAAAAGGATATTTAAATTGACAGGAGAGGCATCTCAAAAGAAGCATAATCATTTCTTCAGCTACAATCCAGGTATTTTCCATTTTGAAAAGTGGCCCACGCCAATGTTCTTTGTTCAAGGAAACATGATCTCTTCAGCTGTTCTTTGAGGTAAGCATGTTTAATAAGTACTTTCTGCACTGTGTAAGGTTCTGTAGCCCATCAGCACTAACGATGCAGCACATAAGGCCTTAGAAATGGCTTTGATGAGTTTCAGTTGTGGAAACAGGAATTCTGGGCCCACTAGATCCTAGACTTATTATTTTGTGATTTTCCTTTTAGGGCTTGGTATTATTGCAAAGGACAATGGGCAATTCCAAATAATGTTGTCCTGAAGAACCATGGAAAAATGCTTTCCCATGAGAAACCATTCTGTCTTCAGGTATAACAAAGAAAATGCTCATGTAATTTGTATATGTAACTTGCTGTAATTAATTTTGCATTAAGATTCCATCCTTTCCCCTGAATATTCCCCCTCAAAAAAATTCACATAGCTTCTGATATTCCATGATTCTTCTCTGCAATTGCCATTATCTTGTCTGCTTTGAATACTTCCATTAATTGACCAATTTAGTATAACTTCAATTATATTATCTACTACCCTCATTCTACACTTTTTCCCTAAAGAAAATAAAAAATGTCTAGCCTTGTTCAGTTTGAAAATAAGTGTCCTCTCAGCACTTAAGAGTTTGTGTTAGTATCTCCATAGTTCAAAATAAGCATTTTGACATATGGGGAATATGATGGTATTAGTCAGTTAATAAGCATTTATTACACACAATATGTGAGGCATTATTCTAAGCACTGGGGACATGCAGAAAGATATAAGATGATCGCTCTTCTGAATGAGCTCACAGTCTGATGGGAGAGATTAGTGATATCTTTAGTAGTAAGTCCAATTAGGAAATGTTATGTGAATTAAATCTATTATCTGGTTATTTGCTACCAAATATTACCTAAATTTCCACTGAAATTATCCTTGTGAATCTCTGGCTCTCATGCAAAAGCGCCATCTGAGATTCAACACCAGGAGCAAAACCAGGCCACAAAGAAAGCTGAGAAATACCTCAAAAAGGAAAAACCAAACCAAAATTCCATAGTATAATTCAGACAGTGCCGCCCCATCATAAACAAAAAGTCATTACGCCTGCTGCATGGAAAAAATGTTCAGCAAAAAGAAATAAACAGAGAATGTTTTAACAAATCATATTAGCAAAATGAAAAAAATAAAATAAAAGAATAAAGCCACAGTCCTGAATGAGTCTGCCAATAAAGCTTCCAGCTGAGCCAAGAGTTGGAAAAAATTTAAACATACCCAGGCTGAATCTGAATCTTCCAAAGATATAATATTCTGGTGTGTGGTGGTTTTTTCCTCAACTTTCTTTCTTTCATTTTTTTTTTTTAGGGAAAACCTTGACCAGATCTAGAGATGTGATACCAAGTGTGCTCAAACTGGATCCAAATCTAAATTGGGGATGTAGCCTAGTGGAATTTAGAAATTTGAAACAGATCATGGATACCCTAGATAACATATACAATACATCAGGATAAAGCCAAAGTGTTTGAAACACTGTCTATCAACTACATAATGTTGTGTAAAAAAGAAATCTAAAAGGGAGCCAAGATGGTGGATTAGGGGCAGCCAATCAACTGAACTCTCCCAATATTCTCTTCCAAACAACTTCAAAATAATGCTTTAAATGAAGCTCTAGAGTGTCTGAGCCAATGAGAGGTCAGGATGTAACATTTTTCTGGTCTAAGAAAACTTAAGAGGTCAGCAAGAGAAGTCTGTGATACTGGGGTGGAAACCTGTCCAGATCCCACACACACTACACAGGCAACTGTGGCCCCAGCAGCAGCAGAAGCAGTTTTAGGAGCTCCTAACACAGAGACAGTAAGGACAACTTGTCAGAAAGAGATTACAGGGGACCCTTTGTGGCACTGAGTATATAAATGGAGCTGATAGGCAACTCTTGCCCATACACAGTTGTGCATCACAGTTCCAAGGCAGAGAGGAGCACTAAGGATAGGTTGCAAAGGAGCAGGAATACTTGTCACAGTACCAAAGTAAAGAGGAGCATTTGTATTTATGACTACAAGAGACCAGGGATCCTTCCTGGGTAAAGATCAGAACATAGATCAGAAGAACAGTGACCATACCTGTCCAAAGAACACACCACCTTGGAAGCACAAAAAACTTGTAGACCCCCAGAACTAGATCTGAAAACAGCAATACATAAAAAAAGCCTAAAGCTTGTGCCTCTCCACTCCCAGATGAGCTGAACCCAATTTTAACATAGAGTTCAAAGTCAAGAAATAGGCAGGGAAAAATGAGCAAGCAAGAAAGAACTTGACCAGAAAAAGCTATTACGTTGGCAGGGAAAACTAACATATAAACTCAGAATAAGACAATATAAAACATTTACAATTAACATCAAAAATGCTAATTGGTTACACAGCATGACTATTATGAAAGGCATTTGCAAAACCTCACAGATATGGCCTATATTGAATTGTTTGCCTTCCCAAAGGGAATGGGTGGGGAAGGAGGGATGAAGAGAAGTTGGAACTCAAAGTTTTAGGAACAACTGTTGAGTACTGTTCTTGTTACTGGGAAATAAAAAATACAGGTAATGGGGTATAGAAAGTAATCTGGCCCTACAGGACAAAAGAGAAGATGGGGACAAGGGAAGGGAGGAATGATAGAAGAAAGGGCACATTGGTGACAGGGGCAATTAGAATGCTCGGTGTTTTGGGGTGGGGGAGGGGACAAATGGGGAGAAAATTTGGAACCCAAAACTTTGTGAAAATGAATGTTAAAAGTTAAATAAATAAATTTTAAAAAATGCTAGTTGGACTCAAATGCAATGAAAATTCCTGGAAGTGTTAAAGAAAGAGATTAGTCGTAGAAGAAAAGTTGGGAAAAGAAATGAAAGTCATGCAAGAAAAGTATGAAAAATATTAGCAGCTTGGTAATTGGACATATAAAAAAGTATTGAAGAAAATAACACCTTAAAATTAGAATTGTCCAAATAGTAAAAAGGAGCACAAAATTCTGCTTGAAAAAAATAAATAAATAAAAACTCTGAAAAAAGGAGAATTGGCCAAATGGAAAAGGAGGTAAGAGTCTCACTGAAGAAAATAATCCCTTAATAATTAGAATTGGGCAATTGGAAATAAATGACTATAAGACATCAACAAACAATAAAACAAAGTCAAAAGAATGAAAAAGTAGAAGAAAATGTGAAATAGCTCATCCAAAAAAATAACTGACTGGAAATCGATCAAGGAGACATAATTTAAGATTATTGGACAACCTGAAGGCCATAAGCAAAGTAAAAGTCTAGACACTATATTTCAAGAAATTTTCAAGGAAACTACTCTGATACCTTAAATACAGAGGGCAAAAATAGAACTTAAAAGAATCTGCTAATCAACTCCTGAAAGAGACCACAAAACAAACACTCTCAGAAATATTATAGCCAAATTCCAGGTCAAAAATAAAATGCTTCAGACAACAGGAAAGAAACAATTCAAATATCATGGAGCCACAATGAAGAGTACACAAGATTTAGTTTCTTCCACAGTAAAGGACCATAACCCTTAGAATATTGTATCCCAGCAGGCAAAGGAGCTTGAATTAGAACTAAAAATAACCTAACCAGAAAAACTAAGTTAAATTCTTCTAGGGAAAAAAATGCATATTTAATGAAATAGAGAACTTTCAAGCATTCCTGATAAAAAGACCAGAACTGAATGGAAAATATGACATTCAAACACAAGACTCAAGAGAAGAATTAAAAAGGTAAATATGAGAGAGTTATTATGAGGGACTCAATAAAATTAACCTGTTTACATTCCTATATGGGAAAATGATACAAGTAACTCCTAAGGATTTTATCATTATATTAAGGCAGTTAAAAGGAGTTTATATAAACAGAGCATATATGTGTGAGTTAATTATATTGAATGATTTCCAAGAAAAAAATGAAGAGGTGAAAAAGAGGGATCCTAGGGGAGAAAGAGGAAAGGAGAGGGATGAGGAAAACTTTCTCGTATAAAAGAAGTACACAATGAAGAACTTTTATAATGGAAGAGGAAATGGAGGAATAGCAGGATACCTGAACTTAACTCTCATTGGAAGTGGTTTAGAAAAAGAAGAATATATACATTTAGTTGTATATAGAAATATAACTTACCTAATAGGGAAAGAGGAGGGGAAGGAGATAACAGAAAGGTGGGAGTAACAATGATAAAAAAGAAAGTAGATTAAGGGAATCTATGGTTAGGAGCAAATTAGACTTTTGATGAGGGATAGGAAAAAAGAGAGAAAGGAAGAAATAGAAGAAAAAAGGGTGGAGGGAAATACACAGTGCTCATAACTGTGAATGAGAACGGGGTGAGTTCACCTATAAAATGGAAGCAGATAGTAAAATGGATTAGAAGCAAGAATCCAACAATATGTTGTTTATAAGAAACACACTTAAAACAAAGAAAAGCAAAAGCAAAAATAGACCTAAATAAAACAGAGTATCAGAGAAACTCCATTATGCTAAACAGGTACCATGGACAATGCAAAAATCTTTACAGCCAGTTTCTTGGAAAAAGGTTTCATCTTTCACATATATAAGGAATATAAAACTGATTCAAACTTATAAAAATAAGAGCCATTTCCCAATTGATAAATGGTCAAAGGATAAGAAAAGGCAGTTTTGAGAAGAAGAAATATAAGTTGTCTCTAGTCATGTAAAAAAAAGATTAGAGAAGGACAAATAAAACAACTCTGAGGTACCTCCTCACACCTATCAGAAATTTCACGTCAGAGGGGATGAGGGAAAAAATAGCTATACTGATGAATGGCTATTGGAGTAATGAATTGATCAAACCTTTCTGGAGACAATTTAGAACTACCCAGAGGGCTGTAAAACTGTGTATACTCTTTTACCCAGCATTATCTCTACCAGGATTGTATCTAAAGAGATAAAAGAAAAAGGAATAGGACTTATGTGTACAAAAAACATTTATAGCAGTTCTTTTTGTAGTGGCAAAGAATTGGAAATCAAGGGAATGCTCATAAATTGGGGAGTGGCTAAACAAGCTATGGCATGTGATTGTAATGAAGTACTATTGTGCTGTAAGAAATGGTGAGGCAGATAGTCTCAGGAAAACATTCCAAGAACTATATGAACTGATGCAAAGTGAAGTGAGAAGATCCTGGACATCATTGTGCACAGTAAGAGCAACGTTGTGATGATGACAAATTGTGAAAGACTAGGCTACTCTGATCAATACAATGATCCAAGGCAATTCCAAATACTTATGATGTAAAGGTACTATCCACCTCGCAAAGGAGAACCTATGAATTCTGAGTGCAAGTTAAAATATAATTTTCTCATTTTCTTCCTTTTGTTTTGCTTTTTTTTGCAATATGACTAATATGGAAATATGTTTTGCATTATTTCTTATGTACAATTGATATTATTTTGGTTGCCTTTTCAGAGGGAGAGAAATTGGACCTCAAAATTTAAAAAGAAAAGATATTATAAATAAATAATGAATTGAAAACCTTTTAAAAAAGAAATCTAAGAATAGCTAGATTGGTAGAATACAGAACAATATCCATATCCAAAGAATAGGACATGAGTCAGTGGTTTTAATGTCTCCACACTCTTCACTGGGAGTTATATATCAACATGCTCTAGATTTCAGAGTCTAGAACTATATATAGTACAATGGGGAAAAAAACTGGAATTGAAGTTAGAGGATTTGGGTTCAAATCTCAGTTGCACCACTTACTGCCCTTGTGACTCCAAGGAAATTAAGTTCTCTGCACTTTAGACTAAATAGCCTTTGAGGTTTTTTACAGCTCTGGATCGATAAAGCTTTATGACTTACTAATGATATGCTATCCAAAGTCTCTGATGCTTGCTGCTTCTTTCTCAGTTACTTCCTGCCTTTGTGACCTTGGAGAAGTTAACTACTTTTTCCTGACCTCAGTTTCTTCAGTTATAAAACAAAAGAACTGAATCAGGTCAAAATTTGTAAGTGAAAGGGATTTCCAATTCTACTCATTGTTTTGAAGATAAGACAATTAAGGCAGAATATTAAAATTACTTATCCAAGGTAGAGACAGAACTAAAAACCAGGCCCTCCAAATCTTAATCCAGGGCTTATAACATTAAACCACATTGTTTCTTGAATTGTGACTACCAGAGTAGACTGGGGACTGAGACATTACTTAATCTAACCCTCTTACTTTAAAGACAAGGAAACTGAAACAACATTATTGTTTCTGAAATTGTATGGCATTCATCTATACTATGGATTATTTAAGTTAAACTGAATGAATACCGACTCACCATTTATCACCTTGCATCTATGAGAAAACGTTTTCTGAGTTCCAGACAATTAATTTACAAATAAAGTTTGCAAAGAAATATGTCTGAAAGACCTGTATTTTAAGAATTTCATATTGTTCAATTTTTTTTCCATAGGTTATCATGGCCAAAATATTTTTTAACTAGTGGTCAACCTATTGACAACACATCTCTCCATACTTACTTACTCTGGTCCTTGGATTGCAGGTCTGGTGTAATGCCAGGCATACACTCACAAGCCTTTCCACTACACTGGAATTTGGCCAGAGCTTATATTCTGTTGGCATTGAGTTCAAAAGCCCAAGTTTGTTTCCATGAAACAGTGAGACTTAGGAGTAGGACTTGAAAGATGGAATCTAAAGACCACTCCATTTGGTGTTAGACCATCTGAGGTCAAACACTATTTTGCTAAGTAGGTCATTTGTGCTCTGTGTATTTCAATTTCTCCTCATTTAAAATAAGGACCAGATGACTTCCAATTCCCTTCTTGATCTGAAGCAAGGTATGTTGTTTTGTTTTATTTTTGATGGGGTTAGATGATCTTAGAGTCCCTTCTAGACTGAAATTCTATGATGCAATGATAGCATAACGGAACAGTGATCGTTAAAGTCAATATGCTAGTTTTTTAATAATGTAATTGTCACTTTCCCATTTGATGACTTTGAAAACCAATTGACATGTCTCTATAATAGGGGAAAAAAGCCTGATCAAAAAACATTAGTACCTTAGTGATCTAATGGGACCTGTCTGTTTAAAAGAAATAACACTAGAAGTATACACAATTAAAATACAATGATTTCAAGTTTAGAGGCACTGGTTGAATTGGAGAAGATGAGATGAGGAAAAACTTCATGGAGTTTTGTAAAAACTAAGGTCTAAAAGAAACGGGAATCTGAAAAGAATTGTTGATTGGTTGACTGTATGTAGATGCTATCCAAAGGCTTCACCAGAAGCTGAAATAGATTTTTTTCCCCATCCTATTGGGAAAGAACTCAATAGTCTAACTAAAATAGACCTTTTTTCTTTAGAATACTTTGCAACAGAAGTATTCCTTAAGCTGACAACTTTAGGTTAATTTACTGATATTAAATGGAGTATATTTATATTATCAATAAATCAATAATGCTTTCTTCAAGCAGTTCTGAAACAAATATTTTGTTGTCTGTTACACATATTGAGGATTCTTTTTTTTTGTATAACCCAAGGAAATTTGAACTCCCAATGATCATCTTAATCAGGTATAATTTGCTGCTGCCTAGCTAGGAGGAAGGCTTTTCAGAATTGTGAATTAAGGTGAAGAAGAAGGTCATTTAATGGATAAGTTATTTTTACTAAATGATCCGTCTGCAAATTAATTACTCGAATCTGGTTTTGTCATCTGGAGTGTTTCTAAATGCTCCAAGTTTTACAAAACATCTATTTTGTATGTAATATGAAGTCAGATAAATTACATAGCACAAATTATGCAGTAATGTTCAATTAATGTAGGTAGCTCAATGGGATAATCAATTTAAAAATATGAATTACCTATAATGGTCAAATTAAGCAATTTATCCCAATTTCTACTCAATGCTATATGTTTAGATAGTTTCACAGAATCTCAAAGTTGGAAAAGATCCAAGAGAATGTATAGTACACTTATACCTGAATAAAACTTCTCTATACAACATACCCAATAAATGGTCATTGAACTTTTACTGGAAAACCTCCAGTGGTGGAAAAATCATTACTTGCCAAGGCAGCTCGTAATACTGTTGGACAACTCTTAATCATTCAGAAGGTTTTTGGAGGAAGAAACACATCTATTTCTCCGCAAGTTACAACTATTTTTGCATCTCCAGTATCTGAGGCCAAGTAGATATCTAATTCCTCTTGCATACAAAAAAAACCTTTTAAATTAATAATTATAATATTTACACAGCAAAAAGGTTTCAAAAAACTCTTTACATATATTTTTATTTCTTTTGATCTTCATAACAATAAGTGAGGTATGTACTATTTTATCCCCATTTTACAGGTAAGAAAACTGAGGCTGAAAAGGGTTAAGTGACTTACCCAAAGTCACACAGTAAAAAAAAAGAAAAAAAAATGATTGAGCAGGTTTAAAACTAAGACCTTTCTAACTACAGATTCAGTAATCTATCCATTGTGCTAACTAGCTGCTTCAAGGTGAAGCCAACTAAAATGCCACCCACCTTAATTTGTGTCCTCTCCATTTTCTTGTATGGTTTCCAGTTCGAGCACTATCTTAGCCACCCTCCTTTTGACCCACTCCAGTTTGTCAGTGCCTTCCTAAAATGTGGCAACCAGAATTCATTGCAAGTCATACACATAGTAAAATAGAGCTATCATCTCACTTTTTTTCTGTACATCTTTCTATAGGTAGCAAAAGATAGGGCTAGTTTATTGTTACCTCACTTGGGTTTACAGTTCACTAAAATCACCATATCTTTCTCAGTTACATTGCCTAGCCATGCATGTCTCAATTCTGAATGGTTGGCTTTTGGCAACCAAGGATAGGACTTCAATATTCGGCCCTATTAAATTTCATCTCATTAGGCTCTGGTCATTATTATACTCTTTTGAAATCTCTGTTGTGTATAATCACCTAAGAGGTGTGATCACCCACTTCCAGTTCTGCATCATCTGTAAAATCATGCCTGCCATCTCTGTCTTCATCCAGGTCATTAACCAAAGAGCTCAGGACCAAAAACAGTTCCGGAATCACCATAAATGGATCATTATCTAGCCACATTGCTTCATCCTGAAACACATATACTAATTTAACATTATTAAAAAGGAGGGGGAAAGCATATGAATTTAGTTGGTCATTATTTTTTTCCTGATACAGATAAGCTGACTCACAGCAAACACTATTTCCTTTACTAAATAATCATAAACTGCCCTATAACAATATTTTTCAAAATTATAAATAACACATATATATGTATGCATATGTACATATAAATAGAGAGAGAGAGAGAGAGAGACAGAGAGAGAGAGACAGAGAGAGGCAGAGAGAGAGAGGGAAAGAGTGTATGTGTATTTGTGTGTGTGTGTGTTTTAAGAAACTTCTCCAATGATAACAGTTAACTTTGACACATGTAAAATACTTTCTATACATCATCTCATTTATGCCTCAAAACAGCCCTGTGAGATACTTTCTATTATTTTTCTTCCTTTTTGCTGTTGTTCAGTCATTTCAGTTATGTCCGACTTTTTTTTAAGCCCATTTGGAGTTTTCCTGGAGTAGTTTGCCATTTCCTTCTCCAGAGGAAACTGAGGGAAACAATGACTTGCCCAGGGTCACACAGATAATAAGCGTCTGACGCCAGATTTGAACTCAGGAAGAGAAGTCTTCTTGACTCCATGCCCAACCCTCTAACCACTGCACCATCTAGTTATACCTAGCACATCTCCTTTATAAATGAGGAAGTTGGGACTTAGAGGTAAAATGACTTTCCAAGGCTCATAGGGTTAATAAAAGTCTGAGATGGAACTGAAAGCCACGTATTCCTTACTCATGTCCAACAATGTTTCCATTGTATCATGCTGCTCAACTTGATTTTTGTAAAAATCCAAACACTTGTCCAAATCCAATCTATTGGTGCCCCCCTCTCTGTGAATTTCCAAAGACCACTTATAGCAAGGGACACAGCAATTGATTCATCTGGGTGTGATGATCCTTGAACTCATGGCATTCAACTTGGTGCTCCAATACCATCTTATTCAATTCACTGTGGCTCTCACTGATTGGCCAACAACAGGTCCCTACCCAAGCATCATTTAATGACTATTGCTTGGATCCTGATAGCTCAGAATGAAGGCATATAGTAATAGTTTTTCTTTTTTTGGGTCTTCACCTCCCAGTTTGATTTTCTTTTTCTTTTCTTTTTTTTCTGGATTAAAAGGGCCACCTCTTGACTCACTTCTTAAAGAGCCCTAATCACTGAACTGAGTTTTGCTTCAGTCAAAGTGAGAACTTGGAAAAACCCTAGCTTAAAGAGGCCAACAATTGAAAAGGGTCATCTCTAGTTGTCCTGATCTATATTTGGC
Source organism: Bettongia penicillata ogilbyi (assembly GCA_023548195.1). NCBI lineage: Eukaryota > Metazoa > Chordata > Mammalia > Diprotodontia > Potoroidae > Bettongia > Bettongia penicillata. The sequence goes on from JAJHZJ010000871.1 coordinate 77,969, forward strand.
CACTGGACCAAGATGGCTCAGAAGGAGAAAATGAAGCTGGTGTCCTTGCACAACCCTCCCTTACTTAAATCCACTTCACTTGCAATTTATGACATCATCTTCCTTATGTCATGGTCCTCTTTGAGAAGGAAGGACAAACCACAACCACAACTCAATGACCAATTCTGAGATTTTGTGACCTTCTCATTTATCCTGAGTTTTCACTGTTAGTTATTTTCATCCCACTCATCACTGTTTAAAAATTGTTCTTATATAAAAAAAACTGAACAAGAAAAACAGAGGCAAGAATTCTCCTTTCTGTCCAAGTTAGCCATGGAATCCTACATAGAGAGCAGCTGGGTCTTGCCTCTGACACATATCAGTTGTGTGACAGTGATCAACTCACTTAATTTCTCACTGGCTCTAGTCAACTTTCTAATACTATAAGATGCAAAGATGTTGATTTAATAGGAGTTTCCTCACGCAGGAGCCTTTTATCAGTGAAATAACAAATCTGGTAAAGTATTTTTATTGTTCCCAACATGGATAAAAATTTTCCTTCTTTTTCTTATCTTTAGTATTCACCACCATCTTCAACTCATTCTAAGTCTGACAACTCAATTTTTTTTCTTAAAGAACCATGTTACTCTTGTTTATTTATCCTTAGTTATTTTGGTTTGATTTCTTCTTCTATTCATGTGTATTTTTTTTCATTGAATTCCTTGTGCATCCCCATTAGTTGCTTTAGATATGGCCTTCTTTTACTTATCATAATCATTCATGTTTATAGCATCAGAATTTCTTGTTGAAATTTTCCATTCACCTTGAAGCAATTTCTCCTATAGAATTTTATTTTAGCTCATAGGATGCTATCTACCCTTTCTCTGAATTCTAGAATCCAATTTCGCCAAATGTCTGGTGTACATCTATCTTTCCCTTCATTATCTGTCATAAATTCAAAGATGGAATAGTCCACTCTTCCCAGTGTTCCTACCATTTACACGTTAGCACTCGTTGATTCCACTGGGGTTAGAATTGACCGTAGAGTCAGAAGATCTGGGTTCAAATCCTGGCTCTGACGATTATTAACTACATGAGCTTTGTCAAGTCACTTAATCTCTATGGGTCTCAGTTACCTTGTTTGTAAAATGAAGGGGCTAGAGTAGATATCTTCATATCATTAATCTAAATCTAAGATCCTATAATTTTTGATCCTTTGTCTCAGATCCAGAATACCATTTCCTCCACCTTTCAAATAATGGAATAGGAGACAAATAGAAATTGTTCTATTATTTCTTCTCATCTAGGAAGTTGAGTCAGCTTAGGGAAGAATCAAGAATGGCAAAGGAAATTATGCCTTGCATGTCCTGTATATAGATCAGCTGTATGTCTTAAAGGTCAATACATATTCTGGAGACAATTCTTGAATTCTAAGCATGAGCTGTATTACCTAACCTTGAAAAAAATCTCAGAAGATAATCGGTATTCAAACTCTTATTAATAGTCAGTCACACAGCTCCAGACTAAGGGAACCAGATGCATATTGGTGCCTATTTGGTGGCCAAGCAACAAAGACTAGTGAGATTGTATCAGGTTTCTTGTCCATCAAAAATTAACACAAACCCATAGACTCAACCCAGTTTTCTGAGAGTCGTTAGGGAGATCTAAATCTTCTAGAGCTAGATGATATAGTGAAGAGAAAGACATGCTTGGAATCAGGAAGACCTGAGTTCACATCCTGCCTTGGACACTTAGTCATTGTGTGATACTAGGCAAATCATTTTTTAAATGAATTTATTTATTTTCAGTTTTCAACATTCACTTACAGAAAATTTTGAATTTCAGATTTTCTCCCCATCTTCCCCCTACACCCATCCCAGGACAGCATGTGTTCTGATTACCCTTTCCTCCAACTGCCTTCCCTTCTATCAACCCCCCTCATCCCCTTTCCTTCTATTTTCCTATAGGGTAAGATAGATTTTTACACCCCATTGCCTATATATCTTATTTCCTGGCATGTAAAAATAATCTCTAACATTCACTTTTAAAGCTTTGAATTCCATATTCTCTCCCTTCCTCCCTCCCCACCCACTCTCATTGAGAAGACAAGCAGTTTGATATAGGTTATACCTGTGTAGTTATGCAAAAGACCTCTATAATAGTCACTATATTTCCCTCTATCCTGACCCACCTTCCATTTATTCACTTCTCTCCTTTGACCTATCCCATTACCAAAGTGTTTGCTTCCAATTGCCCCTTCCCCCAATCTGCTGACCCTTCCTATTACACCCCCCTACTTTCCTGTAGGGTAAGATAAACTTCCATACCCAATTGAGTGTGTATATTATTCCCTCCTGAAGCCAAATCCAATGAAAGGAGGGCCCACTTATTCCCTCTCACCTCCCTTTTCTTCCCCTCCATTGTAAAAGCTCTTTCTTAGGCATGTCACTTAACCTTTGTCTGCCTCAGTTTTGTTCATCTGCAAAATGGGGATGATAATAATAGCATTTATCCCCAAGGATTAGCTGTGAAGATCCAATGAGATAATTATTTTAAAGCACCAAGTACAGTACCTGGACCACAGCACATGCTATGTAAATGTTAGCCACTGTTGCTGCTGCTGTTGCTGTTGTTACTGTGGTTTCCTACCTATGGGACCATTGACCAATGGGGAGCTTTGGAATTATTGGAAAGAGTCTATAGCTACATCAATAATCAAACATGCTGCTGTATGCAGAATAAATGTCACACCTATGCATGTATCACTCTTTTCTTATATGTATAAAGATACTATAATTTTTAAAAAATATATATGTGCTTAAAAGGGTAACTGAATTAAATGACTCTTTTCATCATGCAATTTCTTAATAAATCCAAAATGCAAAACTCCTACACTTTGGGGAGAGGGAGAGACTACAATATTTATTTTTATGTTAAAAGGAATCTTCATACTCACCTCTTCCAAATTTCCTTTATTCTCTAGAAGGCACCACCATCCTTCTAATCTCTCAGGTTGGTGATCTTAGCATCAGTTCTGAGCTCCTCACTTTCTCTCACCCCATATATTCAATCAGTTGCCAAATTTTGCTGACTCCTTCTCTGCTCACACTGCTACCACCTTAGTTGGATCTCATTCCCTCTTACACCTAGATTATTGTAAGATTCCTGATTGTTCTCCCTGCCTCAAGTCTTTCTCTGAGTCCAAAGAATGTTGTGACTTTGCCTTGGGTCATGTATCTAAAGTCTGAGGCAAGATTTGAACCCAGATCTTCCTTAATCTAGATGCAGTGCCTAATCTACTACACTATGCTGTTTCTCAGTTGGATCAGTCATGCAAGGACAGAATAGTCAGTCAATAGCCCTTAGATGTTTATTATGCACTAGGCACCCTGCTAAGTGCTAGGGACACATAGAGAGACAAAAAACAGTCCCTCCTCTCAAGGACTTGACAAGCTTTAGCTTGTGCTCAATTTCATTCCAATTGCTCCATGTTTCACACCCTTTTCCTTTTCTGTCTCTATATGTATAGAGACAAAAGAGAAGAAATACTTAAGTACACATGATTTTGATAGATGTTCTATATTTTTCAAAGTAACATGCTACTTAGAAGAATTTACTGAATTTAAGAAGCTTTTTAGCAGAAGCAAGAGAATGGAAGAGGGAGGGTAGGTATTATTTTTTATATCTATTTCTGAGTATATTATATATATATGTATATATACATATATATACATACCCCTATGCTTATTTACATAGGCATTCATACATCCATCTGCATCCACTTAACAGTTACATAAACCTAAACAAAACCATCAAAGTACATATCATTATGAAAAATGTAAATCACCTATAATTCAATAAGCAGAACAAAAATATTTTAAGTAAATGCCTTGAAGATTTCTTGACCCTTTCTAAGTCTCCTAAACATATCATTTTGGAGAGGGCATCTCTCAGATGATCTTATTCTCCATGTTGTTAATTTGAGTCAATATAGGGCCAGCCATCATTTTCTGGTAGAAATTACAATTCACATTACCTACCTCTCTTTTATTATAATCCTGCTCATTCAAAATTTGATTTTTTTTAAAGCAAAGATCCTTCCAAAGAATAAGGATCAATAAATTCTCAATAATTGGAAAAGCCAAAAATCCATACCATATTCCCCCAATAAAACTGTATCAGTGCATACAAACTAAGCTTATTTTAGTCACTGATTTAATGTCACTGCAATTAAAAAGTAGTTTTGCCATTTAAAAAATCGTATATATAAAATAAGAAGGGATGTTAGAGTTCACTTCACTAAATTTCTATCCACCTATCACTGTTTTATAGATTAATCAAATATATCAAAAACCACTTATTAAGAACCTAATAGACTATAAGAAGAAACTGAGGCACAGAGAAGTTAAATGAAATATTGGAGATTTTTACAGGTAGTAAATTTCAGAGCCAGAATTGAAACATAGACTTTTTCATTCCAAATCTAATGTCCAAATTGATAATTAAAGAAAGTTAATCCAATATCAATGTGCACAGTCTCACTGAATAGACATAGGGACAATAGGATTTAGAGCTAGGAAGGACCCAAGGACGCTTATATATCATTTTATAGATTCAGTAACTGAATCTCAAGGCTTAAATATATTGACTAAAGCCACATATGGTAATAGGTTGTAGAGTCAGGATTTAAACACAGATACACTCATTCCAAATGAATGTTCTGACTACTAAACCAACACTGCATATAGGAAGGAAGGAAGGTAAAAAGCATTTATTAAGTACCTATAATATGCCAGGCAGTGTGCTGAGTGCTTTATAAATTTCATTTTATTTGATCCTCACACCAATTCTGAGAGGAAGGTGAATAAGTGCTATTATTATCCCCATTTTACAGTTAGAGAAACTGAGGCAGACCAAAGTTAAGTGACTTGCCCAAGGTCACACAGTGAGCAAATGTCTGAGGTAAGATTTGAACTCAGGTCTTCCTGACATAAGTCTCAAGGCTGTATCCATGGTGGCACCACCTGCCTTTCTATCTAGATAACATATTGCAGCTACCTGAATGAAGAGTTACTGCCTACATAAGGGAAACAAAGTGGCTATTATTATAGTTTAATAAAATTTCTTTCTAAACCACTTTTTGAACAAAAGAAAAAAGGCTTCAAAGGTGATAGGATCAAAGAGCTGTAGCTGTAAAAGATTTAGACCGATCCTTTTATTTTATAGATGAGTAAAATGAGACCCAGAAAGGTGAATTACCCCAAGATTGGCCAAAAAATGAGAGAAGCAGTCACTGAATCCAGTAATTGAACCCACGTCCTCTAACGGCAAACCTAGCCCTTATTCCACTGGACGGTCAATTTCAGCATGTGAAGGACCAACCACGTCAATTCACAGGTTAAAATGATGTGATGCCATTTGTGAACAGAGCGTTGGAGGATCAAGGATTAAGAAGGAAATAAAATTTGAAAGAAATAAAAAAAAAGCCATGGGCCACTGGATGAAAGCAGGAACTGGAGAAGAAAGATGAAGGTAAAACATCTGTAAGGATTGTTTGGGGGAGGGAGAGAAGACAGACAAGCATTAGCCCACAGGCGACATGACTCACAGTCCCGAATTAGAGCCTACTTTCTTTGATTTTACATGTCTAGTACAAGCTTCAGTTCCTATTAGCCTGGCTGTGAGTGACTTTTCATTTGTTTGCATGACTTTGTATCCTTAAATTTCATGTTTAGCTGTTTTATTATAAAGTAAATATAACATATGTGTGTATATCTTGAGTGTAAATTGAATCGCTAAAAGTTTCTTTAAGACAATTTTTAGTCTTTTTTTTGTGTGTGTGTTCTGGTGTTTATTTGTTGGTTCCATTTGATTTTAGTTAAATGGTCTCCATCTACCGCTGCTTAACGAGAGGAAACCATTTAAAAAAACACCTGAGCTTCATAAAAAGAATATTAGTCTCTATCTCTATTTCAAGAAATCTTGAAAGATTTCAGTATATGAATAGGAACACCTTGTTGGAAGAGAATGATTAAGGTGGCCGTCCATCGAGGAGGCAGAGTTGGGTCTCATACATGGAATTTAGAAGGGATTGTCAAGTGCTAAGAGACAAATATGGTGTTGTGAATGGATTGGCAAAGCAGGACCTGAGCACCAAACCTAGCCCCTCGGCCTGTTTGTTTTTTTTATACATCCAAGAGCTAAGAATGACTTACATTTATAAAAACCTTAAAACTTGATTTTCTATTATAAAAACCAATCTGAGCTTCCTTCGTGACAAATTTGACCCATTGGCCATAGTTCTCTGACCCATGGTGTACTAAGTGATGACCACTGGCCTCAAAGTCAGGAGTCCTACTCCTCACATGTGTGATCCTGGGGAAATCCCCCAGGAAACTCTCAAAGACTTTAAGTTATAGTAGCAGAGCTATGCTATTTAAGAAGACCCTTCATGCCAAATTTCTATCACAGATGAATCATAGTATATAAAACCAAAAGCAAATGCTATTCAGGTAAAAAGTTGGGGGTTGAAGGTAGGAGAGTATGTTTGATTACATTTGTATTTTCATCTAGAGTGAGCTGAGACTATGTCCCAAGGAAATATTATGAACAAGTAAATTTTTCTTTACTTTTCAAGAACTCAGGTGGCAGAGAGATGTGTGTTACTGAGTGTTAAGGATGGGCTTAAGGGAGGAAGGAAACAAGCATTTATTAAGTGCCTACTGTGTGCTATCACAATTATCTTATTGGATCCTTGCAAGAATGCAAGGTAGATCCAATTATTATCATTCCCATTTCACAACTGAAGATACTAAGGCAGATGACAGTTAAATAATTTGCCCAGGGTCACACATTTAGTAAATGGACAGAATTGAACTCGGGTCTTCCTGCTTCTGGGTCAACACCATGCCACCTAGCTGCCTTAAGGCTGATGCCTTGTTCAAGTTTAAATTTGGAATGAAATAAGACAATCATAGGTCACAGAACTGTTAACAAAAGAAGGTTTACTTAGGTATAGAATAAAAGGATGCCAGAAAACAGACAGTAGCACTTAGCTCAAGTAGACAAAACCCTCTTTGCTTCATTATGAAAACGTGTCTGGTCAGAAGGGCAAGGATGTGGTAAATCATGTGGTCTTAAGGCATCTGCACTACTGAGGGGTCTGGATTCCCCTTGGAACCTTTTTATGCCCTTAGATGACGCAAAAGTCAAGTCCATAGTGTCAAAGGCCACCAGAAAGCTGCATCAAGGGAGGCACAGGGGACCAGTCAGGTCTCAGTTTTGTTACCTTTTAGAGTACATAACAAAGTCAATGTTGGTGGGGAGAAGGGAATGCTTATAGAAATTGATTCTGTCACTCTGAGGAACTATTCGGTATGCAGAAATGAACATGAAGCACTGTGTGAGGTAAGCAAAAAACATTTTATGAGAACCAGAAAGTAGAATTCATAGTATTTGCCATGCTGATTATTTAAAATAAGTCCAGATTTCAATGAAAATCTCAGACTGACTCTATTTATCTACACCATACGGTATGAAAAAAGCTTTATTAATAATTTGTAATAATTTCATTGTACTCAAGAACTTTAAAATATTGCTTTAGTGAGATTAATAGTCTCAGGGATCTAAATGAGTTTTGTATACTGTCTTTCATATCATTTTGAAGGGTTCTTCCTGTTAGCCACCAGAGGTCATTTATGTGTCTGTAAATAATATTCTAGGGGCATGTGTGGAGAGTCATAGAGAGGTCATTTCTGATCTTGCTCCAGGCCCTGTAGAACTGATCACAGCATAGAAACCCCTTTCACAACAAGAACATTTTGATTTGGCTTACCACCTTCCCCATCTTTCAATTTTCAGGGATTACAGAATCTTAGAGCTCAGTTCAGACTTTGCATCCATGGCTGCCCTCTTGCTTTCTCATTTCCCTTAGAAGTTTAAAACTAAAATTACTGTCACGTAGTAAAAGTAATCCGAAGCTTTATTACATGATCACTTACACATTAAACACTGCTTTAATTGGTCAAAGTTATTTAAAACGATGCTATATCTACATGGTCAAAAAACTATTTTTGTTTCAAATCATATTTGATTAATGATTAACCAATTAATTAATTAGCAAGTGTGTAGTAAGCATATGCTCTATATGTGCCAAGCTAGGTGGCGCAGTGGATAAAGCACCAGGGCTTGGACTTAGGAAGACCTGAGTTCAAATCCAGCCTCAGACACTTACTGGTGGTGGGACCCTGGGCAAGCCACTTAACCCTGTTTGTCTCTGTTTCAAAGGCCTGGGAACTTATCTGACCTAAACCCATGGAAAAATCTAAGAGCTATAATCAAGATATATTTGGAAAAATTAAGAGTTTGTCAAAGGTGCACTTACTATCTAATACAACAAATATAGTTTCATAATAATTAATATATCAAAAAATTGGGAATTTAATGCCAAATTTATTTTAAAAACAAGTGACCATAGCAAAAAAATTTCATGTTAAAAATGTTTAATATACAAATGGATATAGTTTATTAGATGTCAATAAATGTAAGTATTTTATTTTGTCCAAAATAAATACAAGGTAATTTCAAGGGGTTAGGAGGTAGTATCTGGCTAATTCAGGAAAAGTCTGATACAGGGCCATGATCCATCAGCTGAGCTTTGAAAGGAGCTAGGAATTCTGGGAGACTGACATGAAGAAGGTATATATTCTATATATAAATGGTAAGGTATCAGAGACAACCGATGCCAAAGCAAAGAAATGATCATTGGAATGGCATGTATGAGAACAAAGAAAAATGTATTGAATTAATTAGTAGACTATTTCATTCAAGAAAACAAATTCCCACACTGGCCAAACCTACATGTCTCATTCTACTTATTGATTCCTCACCTCTCTGTCCTGATGTGGCTAGCATGCTTTATTATCAGTCCCAGGAATTATGGTTGGTGATTGCAACTATAATGCATTTATAATAATGCATGATTATGATGCAATTATAATAAGTCTTTCCAAGTTATTTGTTTTTAGTGTTATTTTCATTGCTTACATTATTTTCTTGGTTCTTCTCATCTCACTCTGAATCAGCTCATAGAAGTCTTCCAAGGTTTCTCTGAAGCCATCCCTTTCATCATTTGTTATGGCAAAACAGTATTCCATTGCATCTGTATACCATAGCTTATCCAAGAATATCCTGTGCCCCTTATGATACTCAGTACTCAGTACAGTAAACTCTGAGCGTGGTCTTTCCCCACTCGTCACTCGGGCAGCACGTTGCCCTGTTTCTCTTAAGGAATTTTTATTAGTTTTTTTTATTACACTTGTTTGTGCATTTCAATCAATCAACAACCGTTTGTTAAGTGCATATCATGGTGCTATGAATGGGCTACAAAACAAGGCAAAAATGAAACAGTCCCTGCCCTCAAGGGACTTCCAATCAATTACGTAGCAGCATGTACCTAACATTTTGTTGTTTGTAGTTTAGTCATTTCAATTGTGTCCAACTCTTCATGACCCCACTTAGGGTTTTCTTGACAAAGATACTGGAGTGGTTTGCCATGTCCTTCTCCAGCTCATTTTACGCATGAGGAAACTGAGGCAAATAGCGTTAAGTGACTTGTTCAGGGTTACACAACTAGTAAGTGTCTGAGGCTAGATTTGGACTTGGGTTATCCTGATTTCAAGTTTGGTGCTGTATCCACTGTGCCACCTAGCTAGCCCTAGCTGTAAATAATGAAATATATACAAAAATATATGTAAGATAAGTGCAATGCAAATTTTGGCAGGGAGAGGGTACCAGGGGCTGGAAGGGGGACAGTCAGGAAAGGTTTCCCATAGAAGGGGACACTTGATTTTGAAGGGAGCCACAGACTCTAAGAGATAGAAGTGGATTTCTGTCATAGGAAACATATGAAGAGGGAGGTGGAAGGAGATGGTAGGGGAACAGCATCAAGTTTATTTGGTCTGGTCCTTAGAGGGTGAGTAGGGAAATAACATATAAAGGATTAGAAAGGTAAATTGTAAATTGGGATCAGAGGAGTTAAATTTGATTTAAACCATTTAAATAAGGGAATAAATTGGCACAAAAATTATTGGGGGGGAGGGATTATAATGTAATGCCAAGGGAAGAAAGCAGAACCAAAAAGAACAATGCAGTCTCTGACTACAAATATGTAAATTAAGGCAATATTAAATTGCAATATAGCATTACTTTGGCAATGGATATATTTGGTACTACTTCATTAAAATTTATGCATCGAGGATAGTATAGTACAGCTCTTGTTCCAGAATGGGAAGATATGAGTTTAAATCTTCCTTCTGGAACATATTACCTCTTTGACCTTGGGCAAATCATGTCAGCTCTCCCCCCACACAACCCAAATTTCCTCATATGTAAAATGAGAGGGTGGGACTAGATGTCTTCTGAGGTACGTTCCAGTTCTAGATCTATGGGCCAATGGCTAAGCTTCAGAAAGTCACTTAATATCCAAGTGTCTCAGTTTCTTCCTCTGTAAAAAGAAGGAACTGGACTAAATAGTTCTGAAATCTCTTCCAGATCTGTGTGTCTGTGGTTGTGTCTCTTTGTCTCTGTCTCTCTCTCTCTCTCTCTCTCTCTCTCTCTCTCTCTCTCTCTCTCTCTCTCTCTCTCTCTCTCTCTCTCTCTCTCTCTCTCTCTCTCCTATGTAAGTTCCCTCCTACATTAATGACCATTTACACCATCATTCATTTCTTGTGACATTTAAAGACACTGAAATCCTGGTGCACAATAACTGGATACATATTTAAAGTACCTGAAAAAAGGCTGAAGGGCTTCTGTGGGTTTCCATGTAGCTCAGAAATGAAAACAGGATTCAAAAGTTATCACCTGAATGGAACTACCCACCCTTCCATGGCCCAGTGACCTGGAATCACTTTCTTCCTTGTTCTAGTTTCTGTTTGCTCCTCTAACAATCAAGTTTAATATCATCTTAGCCTCATTATCTTGCTGCAGAAAGGGCTACTTATACCTTCTATATTTCCAAAGGCTTTTGTAGCCATTTCCAACCGTTTTCTGTTTTTCTCTTAGCCATCCTCTGTCATCCACATCTACGACTTTTGGATGTGATTGGAGGTTGCAGAATTTTTGATTATGGTGGCCAGAGAAAATGGGGCACAAACGACTATGGAAATCAACATTGGGCACACTTCCAAAATGAAAAGGTCAGGTTCGGGGTGGAGGGGGGTTCGAGAACTCTTCACCCCTAGAAACAGTTCAGAGGCAAAAGGCACCTTGTTCCAAGGTTGCCTTTTCTTCCCCCTTTCTCTCTGCCACAGGAACCAAAAAAATAATAATCCGGAGGCAATCTTAGGTCCCTCTAGTCCGGAAGCCTCCACACTATGGCACTCAGGCAGCCCTTGCAAATGATTAAGATAGCCTTAGATGTGGGGAGGCTGTTTCTGATCCCCTTATCACAGGGTAAAGTGAAACATATTTGACTAGTTAATAAAAATGGAAGATGGAGTTACAGAGAGGAAAAAGGTCACTCTAAAACCCAAACAAAGACCTTTTGGTCACACCCAGGAAGGACAAGCATACTTTAACCTCAGAAACAGGGGGTGAAAATTTCTTGGTAGGAGCCTGCCCTAATTTACCCTTAATTGTCATTAAAGGTAAAGGAGGTGCAGGGAGGCAAACCCTATTCTACCATTTGATTTCGACTACTAGGGAAAAGCAAAACCTTTTCCAGGTCAAACCTTGACAGAGTAAGTCCACGCTTACCAAAGCAGCTGTAAAAGTCATTTCATATGTGAATGGGACAATACATAAGTTTACTGCACTCATTCATGAGTTGTCAGTACATATAATTTTAACTTCCCTTTTGAATGAATTGGCTTTCATTTCTTTCTGTAGACTCCCTTCCCTCATTCAATGACTGTGTGTGTGAGTGTGTGTACACACACTCACGCACACACACACATATATATGCGTATATATACACACATATAGATACATACATATACATGTGTACATATATATATATATATATACGTGTGTGTATGAGTGTGAGATTTCAGAACACAAAAGACACTTTAAAATAGTATCTTGTAGGATTGGATTGCTAGAAGAATTCAGATTTTACAAAGAATCATAGCCTTACATTTGAGAGGGATCTAAGAGATCCACCCAGTGTCCAACCCCATTCATCTCACAAATGAGAAAAGTGAGGACTGGAGAAGGTAGATAACTTGCCCAAGGTCCCACAAATTAAATGACAGAGATAGAATTTTAATCCACATCTGGTGACACCCCTTCCAATATTCTTTCCACTGCATCATGATGCCACCATCCAAAAGCAGCTTTGCATTTAAAGAATGCTTTCCTTTTCCTTTGAATAATCCTAAACTCCATCCAAAACCCATTTTGAGCTTCAACAGGAAGTCTTTGATTTCTGAAGTTTCTTGTCTTCCTCCATAGAATATAAATTCTTTACTAATACTTATGGTTCTATTTATTGTATCTATGTACACTCAGTTCCTGATACAGTACCTGGAACACAGCAAGTGCTTAACTAAATGCTTGTTGATTAATTATATGTCTCCTATACCTCCCCCTCCAAATAAAAATGAGTCTCTATTTACTTTGTATATAGCTACAAGCAAAGCTGCTACCAGAAGCCAGATCTTCTGGTTTCCTTTCCAGGGATCTCTCCACTGCCTCATATAATACACCACAGGAAATTGCTTAAAAAGAGCCCTAGCACTTAATAAATGAAGGGGGAAATACCATCATAAGCTGATGACAAGCAAAGAGGGAGTTAATAGTAATTCTTCTCCAACTTCACAAATCATTTCAGATGATTCAGTTCAATGTACCGCAATAAGGGATGAATTTGGAGTCAGAAGACCTGGGTTTGAATTCCAAGTCTGCTACTTGCTATCCCCGTGACTTTGTCCAAGTTGCTTAATTTCTCTGGGCTACAGTTTCCTCCCTTCTAAAATGAGAGGGTTGAAATAGGTGACTTCTAAGATCCCCTTCTCTCTGGATCAATGACCCTAGTACCATTTTTCCATTTGATGATTCAAGTTTGGCTTCTTAGCCTTAAAAATGTCTTGGGCTAACAATAGAGTTTCCTTTATCCTGTCTTAAAGGAAAGAGTTTTCATGGAAAGAGCACTGAATATGAAGTTAAGTGGATACTGGGGTGGGGAACCAAAAGCCTCAAGGCCACATATGGCTCTGTAGGTCCTCAGGTGGCCCTTTGACTGAATCCAAACTAGATTTGTCCTGTGAAGTTTGGATTCAGTGAAAGGACCACACTTGAGGACCTAGAGGGTCACATGTGGCCTTGAGGTTGTAGATTCCCCACCCCTGTAAATCTGGGCTCTGTCATTCACTACCTATACAACTTAGGGAAAGTCACTTCAATTTTTTCAGACCTAAGTTGAGGTTTGAGAGGATATTGATCTAGACGACTTCTTACATTCCTTCTCTCTCAGGATCTTTGATCCTATAATTGAATGATCCTTCTCTCTATGAACCATTTTTCAACCAGCATTTCAGAGGCTTTGTTAAGATATCTGTTTTCCTTGAGAAATGTCTCTCAGTATTTTCACAGGTCACTAAAACCCACTTAAAGCTTTCTTTCTTCTTAAAAATGGAGGACTTTCAGTTCAGAAAGCTATGAAATGACTAGGACTCTCAAAATGGGGTTCTTTTAAATAATCAGAGAATTTCTTTAGTGTTACTTTGACCTCAAGTGGTCTATTTCCTAATGTTCCCAGTGACAGGGAACATATCGTATCATCTCCAAACCTAGCTCCTGATTTATGAATTTGGCAAATTATTTGGAAAGATACCAACAACAGCTAAGTTAAATATCATCAGAGCTGAACTTCTGCAAATTTATTAGGTGGACCCATGTTAGGATTCCAAGACATATAGGATAGAAGAGTTATGAGATCTTAGAGGTCTTGCTGTTCAGTCATTTTCAGTCACCAACTCTTCGTGACCTCATTTGGGGTTTTCTTGGAAGAGATATGACAGTGGTTTGCCATTTCCTTTTCCAGTTTATTTTACACATAAGGAAACTGAGGCAAACAGGGTGAAATGACTTGCCCAGGGTCAACAGCTAGTCAGTGTCTGAAATCAGATTTGAACTCAGAAACTCCTGACTCCAGGTTCAGTCATCTAGGTAGTCCTATTTATTATAGTATAATCGATTCCCTCTTTTTTACAAGAGGAACATTTGAGGTCTAGAGAGACCCAGTCACTTGACTAAAGTCATGTACTAGGTTACAGATACTGGATTTTAACCAAGGACCTCTGAAAACACATTCTCCATTTTACCATGCTGCCTCCAAACCCACCTAACACTTAAGTACTCAAGGTCCTGATATGGTACCCTGGGTTCCTATGCAGAGACACACAAGGCACATGCAGAAACACACCTAAACATGTACCTTCTCTTACTGGGCATCTCCCGAAGGTCACAGAAGCATAGAGCATTTTAGAGCTGGCCAAGACCTCAATGCCCTTCTATTCCTCTAGATTAAAAAAAAAATCCTTCCCTAAAATATACAAGCTGCCCTTGAAACTTGGCTTGAAGTTTTCCAATGTCAAAAGAACCATGAACTCTTGAAGCAGTCCATTCTATTCTTAAATAGCTCTAATTGTTAGGAAGTTTTTCCTCATATCAAATAAAAATTGAACTCTCTATAACTTATAGCAGAGATATCAAACCTGTGGCCATAACACTCCTGAGTTTTGATCCAAACCAGATTAAAAGATAATTGGAAAATATTTAACCAAATAACAAAAATACAATGAAACATAAATAACATTACAATTTAAAACTAAGCCAACATACACCCTATAGGAATCTATAAGGATTAGTGGCTTCTATTTCTATTGGAGTTTGATACCAATGAGTTATAATTTTATAGAATCATAGACTTAGGGGTAAAAGAAAACTTAGAGGTCATGAGGTCTAATCTCTTTATTTGATAGAACATTGTAAAGGCTAATGAGATTAAGAAACTTGCCCAGGTTCTCTTAACTAGTAAATATCTCACATAGAATGGTCTTCCTGACTCAAAGTCCAAAGCTCTATTCACTACACTGCCTTGCTAGATCCAGAGCTTTGCATTCCGTCTTCCACTGTCAAAGCTGACATCGTATGTCACAAGAGGTTAACTGAGGCTGGGTGAGCAAAGGCTTTGGGATTTGGGGCCCAGGTTTTTAAATTTATTTTATTCTGAACCTAAAAATTAAAACAAGTGTTACCATAACAAAGTCAGATAGAAAAACAAAGGATTTTACCTGAAATTGCACATCTGCCACGTACAACTTGATCTTGCTTTCACATGTACAATAAAGTTGTCATGTGACTTTCTTTTTCTCCCTACCCCCCCACTTCAAGATGGTTACCATGAGACACAAATCTATATGTATGTGTATACATGTGTGTATGTATATATACATATATATGTGCGTAAACACATATATATGTGTATGTGTATATACATATACATATTAGGTTTGCTCTGAAGTCAAACAGTATCATCCTTCATAGAATCTTTATGGTTGATTTGGCTATTTATAGTAGAATGAATTGATTGCTCAAAGTTGTTCTTAAAATAAACAATACTGCTGTTACTGTATACCCTGATCTCTTGTTTCCGCTTATTTCATTCTACATTATTTTGTGACTGTTTCTCCATGCTTTTTTAAAAATCATTGAGCTCATCATATCTTATTGCACAACAGTATTCCATCACAAACATATACCACAACTTGTTCAGTCATTCTCTAATTGATGGGCATACCAACAATTTCCAGTTCTTTCCCACCACAAAGAGAAATGCTGTAATTACTTTAGAACATAGAGGTTCCTTTCCTTTTTCCCTAATCATCTTAGGAAACAGACCTTCTAGCAATATGACTGGGTCAAAAGGTATAGACAGCTCCATAGCTCTTTGGGTACAATTCCATAATTCTCTCTCCAAAATGGTTGAGTCAGTTCATAATAACATCAACAATGAATTAAGGTCCCAATTTTTCCAACATTTGTCACTTTCTCCTTCTATCATTTTAACCAATCTGATAGGTATAAAATGATATCTCAAGTTTGTTTTATCAAATCAATAATGACTTACAGCATTTGTTCACCTGACTAAAAATATATTGATTTCTTCATTGGAAAACTTCCAATTACTATCCTTTGACCATTTATCAACTGGGGAATGACTTGCATTCTTACAGATTTGGCAAAGTTCTTTATATATTTGAGATATGAGACCTTTATCTGAGGAACTGTCTATAAAAATTTTTCCCCATTTTCTGTCTCCCTTCTGACCTTGGCTACATTTGTTTTACTTCTACAAAAACTTTTTAATTTAATGTAATCTAATTATCCATTTTATATCTCACAATGCTGCCTCATTTGTTTATAAATTGTACACTTGTCCATAAGTCTGATACATAATATGTTCCACGTTCTTTTTATATCTAGGTCACGTATCCATTGTGATCTTATCTTGGTAAATGGTGTAAGATATTGATCTATGATCAATTTCTATCTGACTGCTCTCTAGCTTTCCCAACAATTTTTACCAAATAGTGAATTTTTATCCCCAAAACTTAAAGTTTTTACATGTGTCAAACACTAGGTTACTATATTCATTTGCTGTTGTATATTGTACATCTACTCTGTCCCACTGATCTATCTTTCTGTTTCTTAGCCAATACCAGATAGTTTTGATAATCCCTGCCTTATAATATAGTTTAAGATCTGGTACTACTAAACTTCCTTCCTTTACATTTTTTTCCATTAGTTCCTTTGATATTCTTGACCTGGGGCCCAGCTAAGGGTGATACAGAATTTGAAGAGATAAACCCTGATTGAAGGAGTTAATGATTACCAGTTGGGGAAGTTTGGGGAAACGAGGATAGGGTAGGCTAAGAACTAGGTACATGCTGACTAAATTCCACAATTACCAGGCTTAGATTAGAAACCAATATGGTCAGAGTCCAAGTATTGGGGTGTGTGTAAAAAGTCAATAGATCAATATGCTAGTACCACCAGAGCCAAATCACAGAATTTCAGAGGTGGAGTAGGACCTCAGAAATTGTCTTATTCAACCTTTACTGAAAAGGAATTCTCTCTATCACATATCTAACAATTCGTTATCCAGCACTGGCTTGACTTCCAAAGAAAGAGAACCAAATAACTCATGGGGGGCAATCCATTACAATCCTGTATAGTTTTAGAAAATGTTTAGAAATTTTATGTTTTAGAAATATTGTTAATGTTTTAGGAAATTTTTACTAATGCCAAGCTTAAATTTGTCTCTCTGTAACTGCCACCCATTGTTTATTTTCTCCATCCCTGTAATTGCTGTCTGAAAGGTGGAGAGGGAGAGGAACATATTAGAAAATGTAGGTAATGAAATATCAAAAAGCAATGAAAATAGTTTTAAATTAAGACACCCACCTGGGCTCCTTGGAAGTTCATAGGATCATTGATTTTAATCTGGAGCCCACTAAGTCCAATTCACTCCTTTGAGAAAACTAAAGCACTATGGGAGAAATAAGGTACTCATAGTCACATAGCTGGCAAGTATCTCAGACAGGATTTGAACTCATGCCTTTCTGTCTCCAAGTCTAGTATTCTATTCTTTGGATTTTCAACCTCAGGTTCCTTAGCTTCAAATAGCCAAAACTATGCCTGGGGCAAATTCAAATGAGGTTAGGGGGAGTCAAAAGGACAACCCTTTGAGAGATGCAATCATAGAATGAGCAGTAGGTCCATACCCTAGAAAACTCTGCCTTTATGGGGTAGTGGAGGAGAACCTCCGCTTCCTCCCCCTCTTCCCCCAGTGATACCATAGTAACAGATCTCTACAATGGATAGTAGGAATTGTGTTTCAGCTTCTGGATATCTGTGGAGAGTTTGCAATAATTATACATATAAATGTATATATGTATACACACAGATGTGTGTGTGTGTGTGTATATATATACACACATATATATATGTATAATCTATATACATACACACACTAGCTATAGACCCAGACAAGCTGTGTAACTGCTCTCAGCCTCAGTTTACCCATCTGTAAAATGGGAATAATAAGAACAGTATCTTTCTCATGGGACTGTTGTGAGGCTCAAATGAGAAAACATGTACAGAGCTTTGCAAACTTTAAAGCACTATATAAATGTTAGTGATTATTATATTTTCTGAATCAAATATTGAAATAAAACCAATGATCTGAACAAAAGATTTTGGGTCTTTTTTTTTGGTTTTGATTTTTTCAGTCAGAACAAAAAAGTATATTTGTGGAAATTGATAATTTCCCAGAAGCTTGATTGCTGCATCACTGCTCTCAATATCTCGGAGCCTTTTTCTGTGGTAGGTTTAAAGTACGGTGAAGTAAATTCACTAAAAAAGTAAAGGTATTATTATTAAAGGTATATATTTATATGATATGCAGGTATATATTCATATTTTTAAAGTATATATTATTAAAGTAAAGACATTAGCGTCCTAGATGTCTTACAACAGTTTTTCCCCTTTTGCTTTTTGGATTTTAGAGGATGCCATCTGAAAGTATAATGTTTTCACTCTAGTGAATGTCTCTCAAGTTGGCAGGATAGCAAGGAAAATACTTTTGGACATATGCATTCACTGCTTTGGATGCACGATCCCTTCAATTTAATCAAACAGAAGTGTACAAAGTAACTGCTACATACAAGGCATCATCCTAGGCTTGGGAAAAATGAAAATACCGCAGTCACTGCTCTTGAGTTGCTTTGGTTCTACTGAAAATGAGGAGGTAAGACTAGGTTATCTCTAAGGTCATAGGATCATTGATTTAGAGGGGAAAGGGACATGGGTCAGCCCTCTATAATATTTACCTAAGTCATTAAGATTGGAAGACCGTGGGCTTCCTAGGGTAACATAGTGAACAATTTTGACCCTGTTGTCTTTGGGGTTACATCACTTCTTTGTGCTGGGTAGTAGCCTCTGGGAAATTGAGCTGCAATAAAAAACTGATTCAATGTAGTCCTATATGAATTAACTGATCAGTCATTTCAACACTGCGGACTTTCAGATATATTGCTAAGAGAAATGGGGACGTGCAATTTCATGGGTTAGGGAACTTTCTGTTGAGGAAATGACCTCTACCAATGCAAGTCAGGATATTCTCTGCAATTCATATTCTTAGAGAATTGCCCAGAGCACCAAAAGGTTGATTGACCTCTCTTTGGTCAAATAGCCAGAATGTATCAGGATTAGGACTTGAACTCACATCTTCCTGGATCGAAGCCCAGTGATATTTCGACTAAGTAACACTGTTTCTCCTACTTTAATTAATGAAATAAAAAAGAACACATATATTTGGAAGTCTACAATCTTACAAATATGTCTCCTTCTCTCTATCAAATGGTCAACATCCTAGATAACAGTCTCACCACCTCTTCCCCGAATTACTGCAAAAAAACTCATAATTGGTCTCTGGGCATCAAGTGTTTCCTTTATCCGATCCACACAGTGCCCAGAGTGATTTTCCTAAAACTCAGGTCTCGTCATGTTACTGTCCTCATTGAAAAAGCCCTATTGCCTTTAGGATAAAATACAACCTTCTCTGACATTTAAAGCCTTTCACAATGACTCCCACTTTACTTCGCTTCACACTCTACATTTCAGCCAAACCAACCTACTTATGGTTTATTTTATATGATTCTATCTTGCATGGTTGTGTTCTACTGACTATAGTCTATTCCTGGAATGTACTCTCTCCTACCTCTGCCAGGGTCCCCAGCTGAAGACCTTTTCTAAAGAAAGAGGGAGAGAGACAGACACACATACAGAGACAGAGACAGACAGAGACAAAGACAGAAAGAGAAAAACCGAGAGATAGAGACACAGAGACAGACATAGAGACAAAAAAACAGAACTGGAGAGAAAGACACACACACAAAGAGAGACAGAAATAAAGAGAGAGAGAAAGGGGGGTGGCATTGTTAGAAGTTTCTTGATCCTGAAATTACCTTGTATTTTCATACATTTTGTATTTCCTTATGTAGCACTTCCCCTGGTACTACTGCTTCTGGTACAACTCACATTCACTCACATAGGTGGGCTGAATCCCCAGAAGGCAGCTGGTTATTGCTTCCCTCAAAATTCTAGAGGTAAGTGTTCTGGTACTGTTACTTATAAACCCCCATCAAAGTGTTTCCTACTAATTATCAGACAATAGTATTAATTAATTTTTAGGGGGAGAAAGTATTTACTGAAGTATTTTGGGAAAAACAACACCTATAGAAACATTGATCTCCCAGTCAAAGGGACACTTTCCCATGCTGAAAACGTTCCCAGGGAGAGGAAAATACCAACATTTACACTTATATGTATTCATGGTAGTTGCCTCTAGTAGAATGTAAATGCCTTGAGGTCAAAGATTATTTATTTGTTTTCTTTGAATTCCCAGTGTCTGGAACATTATTTGTTGAATGAGATTTGAGATTTCAGTGTTAGAGAAAGTCCAGTGAAACAGTCTCTCAGTCAGATTAATATGTAACTTAACATCTTAGAGAATTGCCTGGGAGACACTAAGAGGATAAGACACTTACTCAGGGTCACACAGCTAGTGTCTGAAGTCGAATTTGAACCAAGGACTTTTTGACTCCAAGTCTGGTGCCCTGTCTCCTTGACCATCCGTGCAGATTGCATGCAAGTGAAGCAAAGAACTGAATTGCTCAATGGCCAATAAAATTCTATCATTACAAGTGGAAGAGCCAAATCAGTCATTCACACAGCTTTTTTATTGTGTGGTACTCATACTTCAACCAACTGACCAACTGGAGAAAAGTAACAAAGTCATTCAAAAAATAGCTCACTTATTACTTGATTTAAAACTTCTTTTTAAAAAAATAGTGATGCATCAAAAAAAGCACTGGATTTGGAATCAGGCAACATAGGTTCAAATCCTGTCTCTTCCACTTATATACTGTGTAACCATGGACAAGTCATAATCTCTCTGAGTTTCAGGTTCCATTTATGTAAAATGAGGCAGTTGAATTAGATGGCTTCTAAGGGCACTTCCAAATCAAATTCTATGATCCCATAATAAATAATATGGGAAGATCTTTCCTCAGAACTCAAAAAAATTTTGTTCTTTAAAAAGAAAATAGACCATCACGTTCTACTTTGTACTAGATACATTTCTGTGAATTGCAAAGAAGTGGTTTAAAAGACAGCATCTCAGGCTGAGACAGACAGAAAAGCAAGTGAAGTAGTCACGTTGCTAGAGAAATCAACATGAGTATCACACTGATATCTCTGAAATATCAGACAAATCAGGAAAATAATCCCATGTTGGATGGGTTCCCTAGGGGTGGTTCACAGAAAGTCACCAACAGGAGACAACATGATATATAGTACATTGGTATTAAAAACTCAAATATGCCTGTGGGAGGCATATTGACTCAGAAAACCACAAATTAGCATTATCTGTGTTGTATTGTATTTTTATTTATTTTGTTAAATACTTCCCAATTACATTTTAATCTGGTTGGCCCAACTCAGGAGTACTGTAGGCATCAACTTCCAGCCTGCTTGCTGGGAGTTTGACACCTCTGATGCAGTAGAGTCAGGAAGATCTAGACTCCTATCCCACTTAGACACTTTATAGCATGTGATCCTGAACAAGTCTCTTAATGTTCCAGGATTTAGTCACCTATTTGTTAAACAAGGAGGTTGAACTAGACTGCCTCTAAGATCCCTTGCAACCTAGTAAATGTTTATCAACTGACGTTCCAAAAAGAAAAAGAAAATGACACACTTTTAAGTTTAATCAAGCATTATTTACAGTTTCTGCATCACTTTCTTAAATCTAAAAACCAACAAAACAATCTCTGATTTGTAGCATTTGCCCATTTGTAAGGGGTAAATGCTCATGCTGAAAATTTAACAATCCTTCCAAGCCTGCAAAGGCTAGCTCCAACGCACCCTTCATTTAGATTATATTAATGACTGTATGAACTCCAGTGGCATCCCACCTCTAACACTTAATGTAGCAATTCGATCTGCCCTTTCAAGGCCTCAACCAACTCTGACACTGCAAATTACGAAGTAGGTGACATTGGGAGAAGTTTTTCTAGGGGAGTTTCTTACCGATGAAATTTCAGTTAAGATTTTTAAAAAAATGAATAAATGCACTAGGAGATGGAAATATAAAAGGAAAACAGTTCTGATTCTTTTATTTCGAGGTAGAACTGTTATCAGTCCCGCAATGAAACAGCTTGTTAAAAAGTGAACCATCAATTCGATAAATACATCATTTTTGTCTGCCTGTGAATTGCCAGCCTAAGAGGCTTGACCAGATTGGTCACAACTGAGTGATTTCCCAACTCATTTGACTTAGTTCTGTGGTCAGTATGGACACCAGACCATCCTACCCAAACAAGCTGTCTGATAGAAGTTCTCTTGTGGTGGGAGACCTCAAATTGAGTTTAATTCTTACCTTGTATATTTCACGATTATTTCAGGTAGGCAGAACCGGGGAAGTCATCATAAGGTAGCAGTCAGAACGAGCTCAAAACCACTTCCAAGATAGTCTTTGGATAAAGGCAGCCTCCCCCAAAGGAGTTGGTTTGCTAATTGCTGGGTCCACTTTACAAGGTCAAATCCATTCTCCTAATGATGAATTTCATCTGTTCTGGTGGAGAAAGAAATGTTTTCTTTCACTTCTACGTGTGGTAAGAGCTCATTCATCTCTGTAAGTTCTGAAGAGGAATCGAGCTACATCAGAGAGAGAAGAAGTATTCAGAGGGCAACTGATGGCCAGTAAGATATATTGAATTCACTTTCCTGGGACAGACATTCAAATGGTAACAAGTGATAGAAAACAGCTCTATATTTCAGCATGATGTGTGTTCTCTCCTGATGATTAAACCCCCTGTGGGCCATCTGCATTTAATGGGTTAGAACTACTTTGTAGCTGGAGTTTTTTCCTTCCCTCACGCTTATTTATTTGAGGGGAGACCAAACTGCACTCTTTAAAAGTACAGCATGTAAGAAACCCTGCCAAGAGAATTAAAAAGAAAAGGCAAATTTATTACCCAATGTTGTTTTAAGCATTTAGCCGTATAAATAAGGAGTGCAGATAAATGTGTACATGTGGACGCATAAGTGACTCTCTGTTTATCTGAGTTACATTATTTACCTAAATCCCAGGGCAGAATTAACCCAATTAGTTTACATAATAGCTAATGCTGTCCCTCAGCTGAGCTATTAGGCGACGTGCAGAACTGAAATTAGACAGGAGATGGTGTTCTTTCTCTTAATAAGGTAACGCTTAGGGGCGGAAAAGGATGATTTGATTCATCCTGAGCAGCAGTTCTTTCAGATTAAAATCAGGAACAAGTGTGAACTATATTGTACCAAAATTGGCTACACACTACTACTCTTACTAATGTAATTGAGTTGTTCTTAGTACTTTGAAACGCTGATGAAATTAATGCCTATATTTATGTGAAGTTGCGTTTCCAGGAACCACACACTTTACCGACATCTCATTATTCTTCATGGTGTTTTAGAAAAGTAGGCAGTGATAGGGAGACACTGTCTGGGCACTGACATATGAGATGATACTGCATATCAATGGCACATCTGGGAGTAGAAACAGCTGCCTTTTCTGCCAATGAATTTATCTCAGACAGAATCAATGGAAAGGATAGTATGTGGGGACTTTTAAATCTAAAAAATCCTTCACACGGTTGCAAATGTTAAAGTGATTTATCTACCTACATGTGTATGCCCTAGTGATTCTCTCTTGACACTCATTTTCAATTTTTGAAGGATGACAATGAGCAGCATTTTCACTTGTGTCTGCCATATGTATTAATCTGTCCTTTCTTCTTGCATATTTCAAAAAGAAAATTAAGGGGGAAATGTTTTCCTTGCATAATGCCCCTTCCCCAACTTTTCCCCCCTGCTTTGAACAGAAAATATCTACAACAGAAGGCTACTTAGGGTCTTTAAAAAACATCAATCAGTTTCACAGCTGGAGGCAGAAGGATCTAGATAAGAGTACAGCAATTGTTCAATTAGAGCCCTGGTTGCAACTTGGTTTTTCCATTAGGGAACAATTTTTTGTATAAAGTGAAACAAATTTAACCTTCCTAATGAAAGGCAAAGGGTTAACTTAAAGGAGCAACAAGGATTTCTTTCTTTTCTCATTTTTAACCTCAGCAGCAGTCCCCATCTTTACCTTGGTCAAAGATCAAGGCAGGCATACCAGGGTAATGGTTTCTTCCTATTGAACATTAAAATCCTTCCCCTCAGAATTTTTTTTTTCGCATTATATTAAATGATTGTAATGAGGCACTATGAAGTAATAGATAAAAGAACTATCTTCAAAGCCAAGAAGATGTGTTCAAGTCTTGCCTCTGTCACAGTGACTCTATGAACCAGAGGTAGTCAGTCTAACTCTTTGACTGTGAATGGCAAAGAACATGCCGACCTGAATCTGTAGAGAGAATTTCCATAACGATGAAATCCCAAATGTAATCCCTTTCCCTGAAGCAAGTTTTGTCATTTTTTTTTTGAGGGTTCATTTGGATAAAGCACTAACTGAAGCAATATGGAAGAAATATGGAAGAAAACACATTTCTTATACAGTTAGAAATTGATTTGGGGGGGATTTCTTTGAATGCTTATATTTTCTTGAGAAAGGAGATTGTGCTGTATTCCCCTTTGTATTCTTGGGAACTACTGTGCTGAGCTTGCCATGGCATATAATCAATAAATGTGTTTTGATTTAGCTCTCTTCTCATTTTAGTGTCCCAGAGAACCATATTCCACCAGTGAATATCCTCTTCCTTCTCAAATTACTGTGTACGTCTTGATCTTTCTGTAAGTTGGAGAATCTTTCCCCAATCCCATAAAATAAAAACCCCTTGAGGGCAATTACTGTTTTATATTTTTCACAATTTTCTTTACTTAGTAGGAATGTTTGTTTAACTCAGATAATTGATTAGGTTCACATAAAATCTAAGAAAATAATTTTCAGATCCCCAAATTTCTCAAAAATGTTGAACTTTAACCATTTTTAAAAAGAAAATAATTTGTAACTAGAACTCAATCTTTGGTTAATTTCTTACAAAACTATAGGCCTGAAAATATTTTCACCTTCCTGGTGAAAAAAATAAATCATCCAGAGGGTCAGTAGAAATTTTCATACCAAATCAGGTTCTCCAAACCATGGGAATAAGAAGTTAGCTACCTAGGAACTGCAGACATGGAGTTATGCCAGGCCTTACTTGCATTCAGAGCCTCCTTCAGAGAAAGAGAAGTCAAAGATCAGTTATGTTTCATGGCAGTGGTACACATTGATACACAAAGGTGAAAACACTAGTAGAGGTGGCAACCTAGGGCCTTGAGATCACATATGGCCCTCTAGATTCTCAAGTACAATCCTCTGCCTAAATCCAAACTTTTAAGGGTCCCTCCACCCCCTTGGACTAGAGCAAAGGGGGGAAAATAAACTGAAAGAAGGAAAGAGCAATGATGCAACAGTAGGACAATTCAGAGCTTTTTACTCAATCTGGTTCTGGACAAAATTATGAAGTTTGGTAAAGCTGACACTCACCATGCTATGGTAGATAGGATATTGGGCTTTGTGTAAGGAAGACCCAAGGGTTTAAGTCTCCCTTCACATAATAGCTGCATGACCCTGGGCAAGTCACTTATCTTCTCTGACCATCTGTAAAAAACGGGTTAGATATGATGACCTCCAAGCTTCCTTCCAGTTCTAAATCTATGATGCTCTGCCATTCATCTGCACATCTGCTCAAGTTTGAGTGCACTTTTCCCTAATCTCAGTCACATTTCCTAGATCTCACTTTGCTCATATTACACTCTGCTAGACTAAGAGACCCCAGTTAGAGGCTTTATTCACGCCAGCTCTTCTTAGATAGCAAGTTTTCCCCATCAAAATTTAGTGCTATGTACCTTGCCACTGGGAGCCTGCTTAATGGCAGACCACACGTTCCACAGTCTGACTCCTCTTCACGTGCTCTATGCTCCAGCCCAACTGGCTGACTAGAATCCCCAGAATTCAGCATTCCATCTCATATCTACAATTCATATTAAAGCTTGCAAAGCACTCTGTATTATTTCATTTGAACCTCCCTACAGCTCTGTGATGTGAGTCATTTCCTCCATTTTTTGAGATGAAGAAATGAAGCCTGAGAGATGTTAAGTGACTTGCCCAAAACCATACAGTTAGTAAGTGTCTGATACTGAATTTGAATTCATATTCTTCGGACTCCAAAGTCAGTATTCTTTCTTTGACTTTAATTAATCAGTCTGATCTGACATATTAATCCCTAGACCATGTATTCTTAACCGTGTGTATGTGTTTGTGTGCATGTGCGTATGTGTGTGTGTGTGTGTGTATGTGTGTGTGTGTGTCCTGGCCTTCTCTAGCAGTCTGTTGAGGTCTATACACCCCTGCACCATATCATGTTTTTGTATGAAAAAAACAAAACACATAGGATTATAAAAGAAAACCAATGATATTGAAATATCTATAAAATATTCTTTAAAAGTTCACAGACCTCCCCCCCATCTTAACCACTAACTTATTAGATAGTTATCTATTTTCATTTTCATAAGGACCTTCTGGAAGAAATCTTTCAATCCACAGGAATGTGTTTAATGGAGGGAACTTCAGGCATGATTACAAGCTAGTGCAAAAGATATTTTTGGCCAGACAGGCCTGGCATAACTCCATGTATGCAACTCCTAGGTAGCTAGCTTCCTATTCCAATGATTTGGAGAGCCTGATTTTGGATAAAAATTTCTGCTGACCCTCTGGATAATTTTTTTAATCTTAACAATTTGTCTCACATAAGATTAGAAGAAAATATCTGAACTATTAATTATGGGAAGATGCATGTAAAAATGAGTATGTTCAATGCCCCCCTCAAGCCAGAATATAAACTGTAAAACAATTCTGAGAGAAAATATCAGCCTACCAACACAACTGTGCCCTGGACTTTGGTTTGTTGAGATTATATACCATTCCATGTCAAGAAGGGGTATAGGAACGTCCACGCTGGGATTAATTAAAAATTCCAGAGTTTCAATTTGTCCTTGCCTGAAACCATGATAAAAAATTCGGGAACAAATAGATTAGGAGGAGAAATGGTCACACAGAGTAATTTATTTTAAATCAATTTCTTACTGAAGCCAAAAAGAATCAAAATTTGTGCTTATAAAACAGTTTAAAATTTGCAAATCCTTTTGATTTACACTATCTTTTTGGAGCCTCACAGAAATATTTTGAGTTAAAATTCTTCCCATGTTGCAGATAAGGAAACTGAGACTCAGCGAAGGTCATTGACTTGGCCAAGTTCAATCAATCAAAAAGCATTTATTAAGCGCTTAACTTGTATCAAACACTGTACTAAGTAATGAGCATAACCCAGGAATTGGGAACCTATGGTACAGATTCCCTACCCCTGGGGTATATACAAAGGAAAGTTTAAAATTGAAAGCAGCTCACATTTTAACAGGGGAAGCAACAAGCCACTAGTTATATACAGGGTGTAAAGTTTTGACTTCACAGAAAACTGTTGGGACACCTTCTATAAGATATGTAGAGTTGATGGAAGGTTTATCTTATGAGGAAGGCACTATAAGCTGGGGAAATCAGGAAAGGCCTCCTGTAAAATGTCAGGTTTGAGTTGAGACTTGAAAGAAACCAGGGCACCTGAGGGGTCGATGTCAGGAGCATGCCAGGGGTGGGAGACAGGAGAAAAGAGTTGTGTGGGAGGAAGAGTAAATGTTTCAGGTAGTTGATAGGTGTTAAAGGCAAGATTTGAACCCAGAATTTCCCATCTCCAATTCTAATAAACTATCCTCTAGGTCAGGAAACCCTTGACAGTACCTTGCAAAACTAGTATATGAATTGTAGGGCTATGAATTGTAGGTCTGATATAGGGAATGCCTGTGAATCCTCTTTAAGAAGTTATTTCTCCTAAATGATCTTTTTTATTATTTTATGTAAATCCTCCAGCTCGATGACATACTACCTGTGTGGCCTTGGACAAATTCCTTCAACCAATCCAAATCTCAGTTTCCTCATTCATAAAATAACAGAGTCGAACTAGACACAAACATATCAAACTCCTGGTGGAAAAGTAGCTGACAAAACTCTGGAGTGCACCCCAACCAGATTAAAATGTAATTGGGAAATGTTTAACAAAAGAAACAAAAACATAATACAATAGAGATAATGTTAATTTGTCATTTTCTAAGTCAATATGTAGTCTTCTCCATGGTTTACTGGACTATTTTATGTTTGCATTTGATACCCACTCTGCTAGAGGAGGTCTAGGATCTTTTCTAACTTTAAATCCTTGTCCCTAATTTTACTCACAAAATAAAAATGTTTCCTATATTTTAAAAAGTAATTGCAGCATCCCTACTAATAACCATTATTGTTATTATCTGTGTGTCTTTGGTAAGTCACTCCACCTCCTTGCGTCTCATCGGTAAAGTGACAGAGTTAGAAGGGAGGACCTCAGAGATTCCTTCTGGCTCTGAATTTGCTACTCTATAATATGACCACACCTAACATTAGCATTTATTATGTGTAAGAGAGAGATTGCAGGGTCCAAAGCCTATGCAATTTCTTTCCTGAATTACAAGAAATCATTTGTTAGATTTTGGCTCTATGTATGTTCACAGGCAGATTGTATCACATAAAAACTCATACATAACACATCTTTTTTTGTGAGACTACAAGTGGATTGAGTGATGGGCAGGATTGTGCATAGCAGAAGGTAGGAAAAGCTAGGGGAAAGGGTCAAAAAAGAAAAGGATAAATGACTGTTGTGCTCTTTTAACGATTGCTGATGTGAAGAAAGGAGGCTTTTTTCTCTAGAAGTAAAAGGACCAGCAATTTGACAGAGGTCAGGAAAGAGGAAAACCTAGGAATAAATATGTTTCTGCAATTTGTATACACAATTGCATGAGTTTACTCAGTGTTTAAGGGTTAAATAACTACATCATCCTTATAAGATAAAGAGAGCTTGTGAACAGTGAAGAACGGGAGTCCAGTAAGTTATTTTGTTTCTTGTTTTTTGCTTTCATGTGGAATTAGTGGGGAAGAAAAATGAACCCCTTTAAAAACAAAAAGAAAGTAACCATACTTTCAAGAAACTCACAAACATGCTCTCTACCAATATCTCATTTTTTTTTTGAGGGAAACAGGAATCCTTGCTTCTATTGACCATTAATTTATGTCTCATCACATAGTCCAAACATGAACCAAAATGATCGGAAAGGGAGTATGTAAATTACCTTTTTAAAGTGAAGAAAATATTGCTGAAGCAACTTGGGAATAAGATCACTGGAGAAGCAATTGGTGAACTGGACTGAAATATTTTCTTTACCAACATTGTAAGAATAACAAACATATGGAAGGAAGGTACATTATCTAGCCTTTTTGGGTTAGTAAGATCTTAACTAAAATTCTTTCTAGCTGCTGTTGCTTTTAACCATATGAAATTTGCTTTGTAAATTTTCATTAGACTGGAGCTAGAGTTTGAGGAAACTCCAAAATTAAAAGGGAATGATAAATGCAGGCATTTCAGGGTTTTTACATTGTTTTAAATTGGAACGTTGAAGCAACTGAAAATGTTTATTTGAGAAAAGTTCAGCCCTTAAAAAAAAATTCCAAAAGTTTCACATTTTTAATTCAGATTAATTTCTAGAGTAACACTTTCTCACATTTTTTTCTAATCATATACCTAGAAGGGAAAAAAAATTCTTTTGAATCATAGAACATTCTAAACACATCCTTTAAAGAAAAAAAGAAGACATAAAAAAGGTTTTCTTACTCTTGATTCCCAGGGCAAAAGTTAAGAAGTTCATTTTGGGGTAATACAGAGAAGAAAACATGAACACCCAGAGCAATAAAGACAGAAGTTTATTATGAAGTCAGGGCATGTTAGTTTAGGATGTCCTTCATCTCGGTCTTCTGTTTGATTTAAAATTTTATTACAAAAAGTCATGTCTGTTTATTATAAATATTTTCCTAGTGAAGAGGGGGTACTTGTAGGACTAAAATATTATTTCTCTGGAATTTAATCTGTCTAATTTTATTCCTTCATGTCCTATCAGAAAGAAAAGGGCTTCTTCCCCTTCCTCCCCCATGCCCCTTAAAGCTAGTGAAATGAGCAAGAAGATTCAAGGGGCACAGGGAAAGCTGTATCCTGTGCTAATCCCAGCCATTGAAGTCCGCTTCAATTCAATTAATTTACTTTGCCTTTATGAACTTGGAGACTGACTGTTACTTTCAAGGAGGTTGACATTTCGCTCATCTGAAGGAGCTTGGAATGTGACAGGGGAAAGGGAGGAGAAGTAAATCAAAGGAGTTAGCAATTTTCCAGATGCAAAGTTATTTTTCTTCCTTTTTTTTTTCCCCAACAGGAATTTGAGTAAGTCTTTTTCGGACATTTTCATTCCTTATGTGAAAGAATGGTGACTCAAGGGCCAAAGGTAGGAGAGATCAAAAAGAGGAAATACAGACATGTATGGACACATGTGTGTGCATACATACATACATTCATATATGTAAACATATATTCCATTAAATAGACACAGAGCACTATCAATCACTTTAATAAAAAGGTTTACTTTCTCATTTATGTTATTTATTTATTTGAAATCACTAATCAGGTAGGCTTTTTCCCTCCATCTGAAGTAATCCAACCATTAGGTCCATAGAAAGATGGCATTTAGAAAAATTAGCCTTTGAATTATATGTTAATTCAGTACCAGCATATTTCAGTCGTCGTACTTGACCACATAGGCTCATACTACTGACCCCAAATCTCATGCAAATGTTGCTCATTTTGAGTAGTAATTCTTCATACAGAGGGAAGTTCCTAAAACAGAGGGATCTACAAGTCTTGAAAATCTGAACATCGAAGCATCAGCAAGGACTGACTGGGTTGAGGAACCTCGAGACAAGAGTCATGCATTCAATTCCCCAAATACCCTACTTCAGTATTTACTTGCTACACTGAAATTTTCCCCAGTGGATTTCCTCCTCCTCTATCAGGTATTAATTTATAGAGGATTCCTTGGTATGAAGCAGTCACATAAATCAATCTCTAGCAAAGGTATGTGTTAAAGCATTTATTCTTTTAGCAGGTTTTATGATCATATTTCATTGACTGGTACAATAGAAAAGGCTTTACCACTGAACAGGGTTGGTTGAGATCTGTGCATGGTAAACCAATTTAGACCCTCTACAGATTCATTCTTAGATTTTATTGTTAAATAATATTAGTATTCATTGTAAGCTGGCCTCCCGTCTACCTTGACCTTTCACAATCTCCCCACACACAGCAGCTTACTGTTACATCCTTTAAATATGAGAAAGAAGAATGTTTTTTTTTCACTTTGCTATGAAAAGAAAAATAAAGGGGTACTGTATATTACATGGCCCATGAAATATTGGCGGTGTGCTCTTTGGCCTTCATTCGAAGGACCGCAATGCTGGAAGACCTCCTTTCGAACTCTGGCTTTGTTTCGAATGCATGTCCATTGGTGGCCCCAGAGAGGAGAGAGTCAGTGAAAAAATTGTTGAGGGGAACATGACCAAACTGGTTCTGGTGGTTTGAAAACCCCGTGTAACCGGAATCTGTCCGAGGCGAGTGAGAATAGGGGGGCATGCAGGAGGAAGTATCACGTGGCAACATGCAGGAGGTAACCACAGAGCCACCTGTTGCATTTCCTGCCCACATATTGTTTTGAATCTGGAATATAGAAAACAAAGAAATATATAAATAAATATATGTAAATAAATATATAAAATATAAATATATATTATATATAAATATATTAGCTTTTTCTTGTATCTTCAGCTTTTTTGTAACTGAATTAGGTTTGTCCCTGCCCATTGCTGGCCATTTTCTTACTGAGCAATGATGGAATTTTTTTTTAGTATTCCATGCCTGCGTCCAAATCATTTTACTTAAAAAGAACCCAATAGACTGAATTTGACCCTTTGAAATACAGAATTCAATTAAATCAACCTCAAAAAGCTAAGATCTTAGATTTAGAATGGGAAAGAACCCATGGGTCCCTTCTACATTTCATTTTACAGAAAAGGAAACTGAGTTTTATAGCAGTTTAGTGACCACTAAGGTCACACAATAGGAGTCAGAATTCACAGACTCTAAATCTGATCTGATGTTCTTTCCAGCATGCCTTTTATATTGGTATTTTTAAAGAAATATAGAAGATACAGAAAACATTTTTATGAGGGGTTACTCAACCTGTGACTTCACTAGAGTGGGGAATTTCTGGTATCAATGATCCATTCATATCCTTTAAGGTCAAAGAGGGTTTTAAAATATGGCTTTCTAGACAAAATATGAGTGAGCAATTTTCCTAGTTTTCTAAGCCAGTTCCTCTGTGGGGCATATTCTATTAGAAAATATTCCTACCACAAGAACGGTGTGCTCTCTAAAGGTCTCAGCTATCACAAGCACTTTGCTGAATAAATCTTAGCCTTTTTTCATTATCTTGGGTACTCTATCACCTCCAAGACGGAGCTCCTAGAACCCTTACAAAGTGTACATTTTCCAGACATTTGTTTTATGATTTATTGAATATGCTGTAAAGTGTAACTGATGTTAAAAGGATCAGATGCAAGAAATATTTAAAATATTACAAATCTGAAATAGTAAAGGAAAATAGAAAAATCATGGAAGCATTCTGAAAACATAAAAGTGATAATCAAGTTGACATACAATTCTGTATGAAGGATGACTTGGTGTGGAACTCCTTGTCCAAGAATTTTATAGATTAAATTGTTATTAAAATGGAAAAGTGATGAATTCAAACTGAATTAATGAATTAGCACAAGTACAGTGCAATTTTCCTGAGAGCTTAAAAGCATTCAGATTTTATTTTTGTTTCTGCAACACCTAGCAAAAGACCTGACACAGAGTAGGTACTTGATAAAAGATCGTCGAATTTCATTAAGTTGAGCACAACCACCCTCTCCCCTACCCTCAGAAATTATTCAAATGTGAGAGCAGATCAACAAGCTTAGAGTGTGGGTGGAATGGAAAATTTAAAGTGAAAACATAAGGGAGAAATTCAGGGATGTGCTGGTAAATTTTACCAACTGTCTGAAAGCAAATGCACACGGGACACACTTCGGAGCTTTATCTGTGATATTAATACTTCCTCCATCATTTTCTTAAGTCTCCACAATGAACAAAACAAGGAGCAAAGTCTTGATTTTGGTGATTTGCAAGGTGGAAATGCTCCCACTGAAACTTTTAAAATGAACTCTCCTGTTGACTTCCAGTCAGCTCCGGCATACCCCCACATAAACTTTTGTTGGTTTTTTGAGGCATCTGAGGTTAAGTGACTTGCCTAGGGTGACACAGCTAGTCTAAGACCAGATTTGAATTCAGGTCCTCCTGACTCCAAGGCTCGTACCCTATCCACTGTGCCACTTAGAAGCCCACAACTTAAATGAAGGAAAGAAACGAAGTCTGGAATATGTTTAACAGAAAATATAGATAAAAGCTTGCTTAGGGAAACAAGGCAAGGTGAATAGACAAGTTGCTACCATTATCGATGTACATTCAGATTTAAGCTAGGAAATAATTAAGCGCCTACTATGTGTCCAGAGTGTTACTAGGGGTTGTTTTCTTGTTGCTCAGTCATTTTCATGACCCCATTTGGGGTTTTCTTGGCAGAGATAATGGAGTGGTCACCATTTCCTTATCCAGCTCATTTTCCAGATGAGGAAACTGAGGCAAACAGGATTAAGTGACTTGTCCAGGGTCATACAGTCAGAAGTCAGTTTTGAACTCAGAAAGATGAGTCTTCCTGACTTCATGCACTATGGCACTACCTGACTGCCCCCATGGGCAGCTGGGTGGTGCGGTGGATAGAGCACCAGTGCAGGAGTCATGGAGGACCTGAGTTCAAATCTCATCTCAGACACTTGACACTCACTAGCTGTGTGACCTTGGGCAAGTCACTTAACCCCAGTTGCCTCATCCTGGGTCATCTCCAGTTATCCTGATGAATATCTGGTCACTGGATTCAGAAGGCTCTGGAGGAGAAGGGAGGCTGGTGACCTGCACAGCCCTCCTTCACTCAAAACAAAGTCAAGTACAAGTCATGTCATTATTTCTCTGAAGGCATGGTCTTCTTTGGCAATGAAGGATGAACACATACCTGACTGCCCCCGTAGTAGGTGTACTATACACAAACAAACAAAAAAAAATAGTCCTAGCCCTCAAGGAACTTAGATTCTGAAGGGAAATACAGCATAATAATAATCCCTAGTTTGCCCTGTATTATCTAAATCTTATCCTAGCTAATTTCGCCTGTGCACAGGTAAATACAACAATGTATAAAATAAATGCAAAATTTTTTAAGAGAGGACAGGTTAACTGATTACAATAGACCATTATAAATGGAGACTGTTTTCTTGCATTTGATATTTAGATTTTTCAAATCAGCGTAATCAGAAATTCAAGTAAGAATGCTATAGGTTGGTTCAGGATGGTTCAGAAATTCAAGTCAGAATTTTATATATGTATATATACATATAGGTATGTATGGTATATATAATATATACAAATATATATGCACTAATATATATGTGTGCACACATATATGTATATGTAAATGTGTGTGTGTGTGTGTAATTTCCCCACATTGGATCTGGCAGATAATTCATCCTGCCCTCACAATTCTTTTATTCCAATGCTCATGTCAGAGTCATACTTTCTATATTCCATATTAATTATCAGTCGACTACATAAATTGTGCTTAATAATGCTTCTAGTGGAATATAAATTCCTTAAGGAAAAGTATTGGTTCATTGTTTCCTTGTATGCCCTGTGCCTAGCACTATATCAGGCATACAGTAGGTGCTTAATAAATGCATATTGCTTGACTGATAAATTAAAAATGTCTGTGTCTTTTTACCATTTCCATAGGTCTCTTAGTAAGATAAAATGGATTTCATCCTTGGGTGTGTGTGTGTGTGTGTGTGTGTGTGTGTGTGTGTGTGTGTGTGTGTAGCAGGGGGTTTTTACTGGCAAGTTGCTCTTTTGATGGTTGTCTTAATGTATTAGATCAGTCTTAGGGTGTTATTTTTAGAATACTACATGTTTTTGATTGGTTGATTACTAAAGACTATGCTTTAAATTCAATAAAGCTGTCCCATTCCTAGCTGAGATTTTTACACTCAGCTAATCTTTGCGGCATCTTGGGCAATGTTATTTTAATTTAGGCTCACTCTATGATATGCATTCTGTTCTAAACAGGACATAATGATCAGTGCCAGTAACCACTGACGGATGTGTCTCAGACTAACAAGGGAAACTGTTAATGCCATTACGCTGTCACAAACACAGTTCCTCTGACTAGATCTGAGAGATTTTCCTCTGGCTTGTAATCAGACATCATGCTAGATGCCCAAGACCAGCCAAGGTCACTTGGTTCCTGACAACAGATTTCAGGAAATGAAAGTGAACTTGTTTTCTTGTTTTGTTTCGTTTTCCAATAGAAGTAAAGTTTTAAAGGTATTATTATTTTATCGCAGATTTACAAATGAAAGGAATCTTAGAGGTCAAAGTTGAACCATCTTATCTCACCAATGAACAAACTGGTGGGAAAGTCATGTGACTTGTCCAGGGTCACTCAGGAGGTGGAGTTTAAAGAAGACGTCATGCACTGGAGCGCTCATAAGCAAGGGTTGATAATTAAATTTTCAGTGTGACCATTTACCCCTCAGAAATCAGCAACTGCTACAAATTAGGGTTTGATTTGTCGTTTTACTGATTGTCTAGACTTAAGAAAGTATTAAAAATGTCATTATAGTCTGGTTGTTAAACATTTACTATCATACCCTGGAATTGCTCCATAAACATTGCTGGAGCTCAGCAGGAGTGCAGTACAGCAGAGGCATCAAAAACTCACTAGTAAATGAAGGTTCATAACAATAGTAGTTCACATTTTATGGATCTTCAGTGTTTACAAATGTTTTATTTGCATCCTTTTTCTCATCTGAGTGTAACAACATCTATTCCAAATTTTACAGTCCACGTTCTTTAAATTTCACTATACTCCACTTTCCGTTTCAGTAGTGTCTTAGCTGTTAAGGAATTTGGTGTCCACTACTTATTGCTAGAAATAACTAATGGTATTTCCCTTCCAAAAATACATATTCTGCAAACTGCTTTCATACTCATGCATACACACACACACACACACACACACGCACACACACACATTGCCAGTATCACTTTATATTGTTTAGAAGGTATTCATATTCAGTAGTTCTTTTGAGCGCCATCCCGTTAATCCAGTCCTGGGATCCCCGTTTATCCCCAACTACAACCAAAGCTAGAACCAATGAAATTGCAGTTGTAAGAGGTACAATGACGTGCTTGGAGTCATATAAGTAGTTACTATCAGAGGTCGGATTCAAATTCAGATCTTCCAGCCTCCAAAACCAGCACATGTATTTACTTAAAGATGTTGAACTTGGAAGGGACCTAAGAGTTGATCCACTCTAGAGGTTTTTAACCATATTTGTAGCCTGGAACCCTCTGGCCGTCTGATGAACACTATAGACCTCTTCTCAGAATAATGTTTTCAAATACATGAAATAAGATACAAGAGATTGCAAAGGAAACCAGTTCTATTGAAATACAGCTATTGAAATATAGTTTTAAAACACACACACCATTTTATGGATTCCAAATCAAGAAGCCCCCCCACCCCTGTCCATCTCCTTCATCTTATGGATGAAAGACACCCAAGGAGAGGAAGTGACTTGCCAGGGCACTCTGTTAATATATGGCAGAATTGAATTAAAAACATTTCACTCTCAATTCAGAATTTTCCTTGTGCTTCTTTCCAGCATTACAGAAATGAAGTGTTACACAGAAGACAGTGTACAGGAAGGATCTAGACTGGACAGAAATGGAAACAATTCTGATAAGCCTAAAAGATGAATAAAATCAAGGAATAAGGACAAGAAAGAAATCTGAAGTGAAAAAGTTTTAAATTCTAAACATAGAACAAAGAGATAAAAGATGGCTTTAGGTACTTTAGATCTTTGAGATTCTCTGACGCACTAAATGCACACCAGGGTAAGTAGTAACATGAGGGTAGTAAAAAATACACAGGTGTCCTCTGTCCAAAGGGAAATAAATAGCACTCCCCTTAAGAACTAGAAACAGACAATAATGCATTAGTTGCCAGGACACAAACCAATATAATCACGACAAGGATGTTTTCTCTGAAAATGTGTAGCAATTGAAGTTTATCAACTCTACTGTTGAGGCTCCAGATAACAGCAATATTTTCAGAAATGAACTGATTCCTACAAACATGAGGCTACAGACATTTTATTTTGACTCTTTAAAATGGCCAAACAGCTTGAAAATATTTCTCTTGGGAAACTGCTTTTATACTTTTTCATAGATAACACAGTGTAAATGTTGCAGGGAAGGATTGTCCCTAAAAATAAATATATATTTTTGCTGTTAAGATACTCTGGTTTTAAAAGCACGTTTAATCTTATTACAGAATTTTATTTATTTTCTTAAAACTTAAAAAAAAAGACTTGGCACAAATGCCCAATTCATTCCTGGAAAATATGCAAATAAAAAGACATGAGCCCAAAGAAGTTTGAGCCTACTGTGTCTGAAGGCCTCCTTCAGGTTTGTTCAAATATTTGAATAATAATGTGATGCATTTATACAGGGAAATATGACTAGTTGTAAGAGTATAGCAATTGGTGCCCTATAAAGAGAGATGGTTTGGGAGTCAGAGAAGT
Source organism: Bettongia penicillata ogilbyi (assembly GCA_023548195.1). Lineage (NCBI taxonomy): Eukaryota > Metazoa > Chordata > Mammalia > Diprotodontia > Potoroidae > Bettongia > Bettongia penicillata. The sequence goes on from JAJHZJ010000871.1 coordinate 115,839, forward strand.
TAGGTCTGAATCATTTTTCTCTTACATACGACTACGTGGGTGATTTTGATCAAATTCCTACTTTTCAAGCCTCAGTTTTCTCCCCTACAAAATGGAAGGCTGAGCCAGAGGGTCTCTATGGTGCCTTTTAACTCAAAAACTCTGATTCTGTGATCTCTCATTTTTATAACTCAGAGAATCTTGGCATAAGAAGGGACCATAGGGTTCATATATTTTAAACTTCTTTCCAATACAATAATGTCTTCTACAAAAGCTTTACCAGACCCTGCTTGAACACTTTCAATGAAAGGGGACGCTGTTTCTTGAGTTAGAATGGATCCTTGTTGGATAGCTTTGTTGAAAAGTTCTTTCTTATAAAGAATCTCTTTGTCCAACATTATCCCATTGGCCCTAGTTCTGTCTTAAACTAGAGGAGACATGATAGGATAGGAAGAGACTCTACAAACTTCTGATTTCATTGGTTGGTAGAGGGAGGCTCCAGGATTGAGCCACTTTATCATTGCAGGTCAGACCCTTCTCTTCAGAGTATTGAAGAGTTAGCTAGAACACTGAGAGTGTAAACGACTTGATCATGGTCACACAGTCAACAGTTATCGAAGGCGGAATCTGAATCCAAGTCTTTCTGACTCAGAGGCCCTCTTTCTAAGCACTTTGTCTTGTTTCTTTCCATTCATATAATTGCCATTCTTTCTCTCCCTCTCTTTCTCTTCCTTCCTTTCATCTTTTCTTTCTTCATTTCTTTCTTCCTTCCTTTCTCTCTCTTTCTTTTCCTCCCTTTCTCACTCTCTTTTTCTTTCTTTCTTTCCTTCTTCCTTCCTTCCTTCTTTCCTTTCTTCCTTCCTTTCAGAGGCAATTGGAATTAAGTGACTTGCCTGTATGACCCAGAAAGAAAGACATGGTATCCAGATTCTTCACCATGCTCATCACTCCCTTCTGGATGTCCCATGCCTTAGTGATATCTCCAGAACCTGGACATATTTCTCAGATGATAACTGAACCTCAATTTCCCCTTCTGTACAATGAGGACAATAATACCTGTAGAATCTACCTTATGAGGTTACTGTGAGTCTCAAATGAGAAGGAAAAATTCATAGTAATACCTCATCTCTCTTGATTGGAGATAGTTTCTCAGACTTCAAAAGTGAGATGATTGTATCTGCAAGAATATTCCTATGACACTGATTGCAACCCGGCTACATTTTAGTAGACAACCTTGATGAGCTGGTAGGGTCAAAGCAATTCATTCCCTGGTGGTTAGCCTTCTGCCCTCGGTCAACTCTGAACTTTGGGGCACTCAGAGAAACAACATAAAGTCTGTCACCAGACTTGGACTTCAACCTTCTGAATATCACACCTACATTATTAGGCAGTCGGGTGGTGCAGTGGATATAGCGCAAGTTTGGGAGTCAGGAACACTTGAATTCAAATACTACCTCACACATTTATTAACTGTGTGACCGCCATGGACAAGTCATTTAACCTCTCTGTGCTTCAGTTTTCCCATCTGTAAAATGGGAATACAAGTCCCTTACTCGTAGTTATAAGGATCAAATGAATTACATATATGTATGTACAGTGATTTAAAGCAGTATATAAATACTAACAGCTATTAATATTATTGCTACAGTTGCTTTATCTACAAAGATGAGAGGTTTGGGCAAGAGTAACTAAACAAAAAGATTTTAAAGATTAATAACCGTTTTAACTACATACATTATACAGAGAGAGAGAGAGAGAGAGAGAGAGAGAGAGAGAGAGAGAGAGAGAGACTGGGACAACATTTTAGCATCTTGAATTTATGGTCTACCCAGTTCTTTATTTCAACTATATTATAATCAAGTCAAGTCTTACCTATCCTATATTTAGGAATTTATGGTGTTGTGTTTTGTTTTTTAACTTAAAGAGAGGGCTTGTCATTTATCAATTTTAAATAATTTAATTATTTTTCCTTTTTTTTGGCTTTATAATTTTATTTCTTTATTTTTTTCAGTTTTTAAAACAAAATGCCTATCATATACAAGATATCCCAAAAATCTTGGTACATTTTAGGCTTTCATAGATTAATAACTATTTTAAAAATTTTTATAGGTTAAAACTGCACTAAGACTCTTGGGATAGCCTGTATAAGTAGATTAAGGAGTAAATTATCTCATTTTATTCCACATTTATGGGAACTTTTCCTTACAGAGAGGTTGTTAAGTCCTAGAATTCTGGTCATTCTTAGTAGGAGAGAGACAGTGGATAAAGAGACAGCCTGGAAACCATGACAGTTGGGTTCAAGTCAACCTCTGACCAGCCTCTAACTGGCTGCATGACCTTGGGAAAGTTGCTGTTCTTCACTCTTGAATGGTTTTATTGTAGCTCAACCTTAAGGAAATGCCTCAGATTAGAAGAAATTTCAGGTTCTCTTAAACACCTAAAAATATATAATGCCCCAGGGTACCATGGTCAAGAGTGACAACTATATCTAATACCGGCCACATCTTCCTTTCATGTGAGTGTAGAAAAGAACCGCTTGTCATTATATTTCCTTCTTTATTGTGTTTAAAAGGAGTTGGAAACCTCAAAACATTTCAGGTCATAATGTGCCTTGCAACATTTTTTTAGAAGTTCTAGGGATAAATACGTTCAAAGCATTGTTTGGGGAACGAAGCCAACTGACTCCCATTAACATGAATGGAAGTTCAGCGAGCTTACTATATACTACTTTGAACATTTGCTTCTTAATGTTTTTTTTTTCCTAACCAAATAAAAAAAACTTAGCACTTAATTATCACATGGCTTTGGAATTTGGGGCTAGAATTATACTCCCCTTCAGATTCTCTCTAAAGTGAAAACCAATAGTATGTACTTCTTTTCATGATGATCAGAGAAAAGGAGTAACTATAAAAAAGAGGATTAAGATCAAAATACAATCAATGTCTTTCTGTGAAAATATCTTTACCATTAGTATTTATGGAAAATGTAAGTCCTGTTGCCATATAAATGATAGCTATATTATTTTTAAGGAAAAAGGGGTAATTACAGTTGTACAATGTTTAATTCATGTGCTTTCCCTTCTTTTTGTTTATTTATTATTTCCATTTATTTTACTATTATGACTTCTGAGGAGGACAGGATTCAAACTTAACTCCCCTCCCCCTAAATTTCTGACTTTTATCCAGGGTGTCCTAAAAATCTTGGTGCAATTTGAAGCTACATGGAATCTTTGGGGACACCTTCTATAGAACTTCAGAGTTGGTAAAATGCTTTAGTCACATAATCCTAACAACTCTGTGAGCAGACACTTATTATCTCCATTTTACAAATAAGGAAACTGAGTTTCACAGCAGAGGAGTGATTTGCCCAAGGTCACACAACTGTATCTAAGGAGGGATTTTATCTGGAGAAAGGTCTGTCAAATTTATACTGCAAAAGTAAAAATTGAACCTACTTATCTATTCATCTGATAGGATAACTGAACTATTCAGACATAGTATTAACAGTTTTAACTATTCTAGATCCTTATTGTCTTAGCCGTTCTGTAGCTGACACTCAGTGATTCACGACATTATTCATAGTGTTTTTATAGACAGTCACAGTGGGTTGCTTTTTTTTGGATAGTGGGAGAAAATAATTATACACAAAGTATTTTATTGAAATTCCAACAAATAGCCAAATCATCTAATTTAATTTTACTAACCTCATTTTCCTAAAACAATGAGATCTGTCCCAAAGTGGAATGGGCTACCTACCATGTGATGAAAATCTCAGCATGAGAGGTCTTCAAATGGACTGGATGATTGGGTGTACCTCAACCAATGCACATAAAAAAATTAATTTGTAATTTGTAGTTTTAAAAAGTTAACTAGGAATACTGAGAGATTAAGTGCTTTGCCCATGATCACCCTGCTAGTATTGATGATTTATCTGTAGTCTATAGTTTTAGAGAATTAAACTAGGGCCACTGAGAAACTGGGGTGGCTAGGGGATGCCCTAGTGCCTAGAGGGCCAGGCCTGGAGTCAACAAGTCTCGTCTTTGTGAGTTCAAATCCGACTTCAGACACTTACTAGCTGTGTGACCCTGGCCAAGTCACTGAACTCTGTTTGCCTCAGTTCTCTCATCTGAAAATGAACTGGAGAAGAAAATGGAAAACCACTCCTGTATCCTTGCCAAAAAAAAACTCCAAATGGGTTCAGGAAGAGTAGGACACAGTAGGAAATAAAGTGATTTACCCTTTGTCTCAGTGGCTAATAATGCTGTCAAAGGATTTGAATGCAAGTCTCCCCAATTCCATGATTGTCCCTCTCAACCTTATGACTCGCTGCTTATTGCTATGATAAACAAAACTAGAAGTAGCTATCTATTACTCTGTGAACCTAGAGAGAAACATATGTAAAAAAAAAAAATAGATAATTTTTTTTTTACTCGCCAAGTCTAACAAGTTCAAATCATGTTATGACACACATTTCTGCATATTAACACAACTGAAAAACGACTCAGAAGAAACCAATCCATGGAACCGAATGGGAATAAAAGAGGCTTGTGAAACACCTGGAAATGCATCAGTAAACATCTGCCCTTTAATTGAAAAACAAGCTCCAAACCTGACTTTTAACTATATTTATATTTCCAAAGTGGTCAGTTTGTTTGCTTATTTATTTATTTATTTATTTTTTGTAAAGAAAGGGCTTCTATGCAGTAGTTGCAGATTAAGGGGAAAAAATACACCTAAGGAATATGGTGCCCGTCATACAAGCATGAAAGATTTAAAAATAGACATATAGGTGATTATCTCCAGCCCTACAACTAAGAAAAGATATGAGTTACCCAAGATGGTTTTACATATCTTACATTAAAGCATAAAAGTAAACTCAATGAGCATTTATGGTTTTCATTTCTGCCTTTTTGGTTTAATAAAATGCTTTTACCTTAATTTCTTCCACTCAGTTAACCTAGACACCCCGTAAAAATTAATTAGCCCATTATCACCCCATAATGTACATCACCATAAAACTTTTTATTGTTTCTCTTGAAAAAATTAATATGGTATCCCTTAAAAGCAGCTGAAACTTCCTAACATCTTGCTCCGTTAATTTTACTCATATTCATTTCTTTAAAAGTCAGGGTAGTAACATGTTTAATACTTATTGAAATCAAAAAGAAGAAAGATTTCCATAAAATTTACTTTTTAGAATTGCATTTTTTTTTCAGTATATCAGTAAAATGGTGAGTTATTCGGAGCCCAGAAAGTTCAAATGAACATTCTCAAATATCTGATTTAATTCCAGTGAAAAAACTATTCTGAGATATATCTAGTCATACAAATAATTTGAATTAGTTAACAGATCCAATTAATTCTATTTTACATATAGCCTAGGATATCATTGGTTGAGGAAGGAGGTACGGTTTTCTCAAAATATACTAATTAGTGTCGATTTCTTTTCAGTTAAAACTGTCTAAAATTCAGTTACATTTCATAACATTTCAAAATATTTTTTCTTCAAATGTTCCATGGTTAAAAATTTTTGCAATTTATCCTTAAACTAGATGGGGTCTATAGTCTCCTAAAAACTAGAAACTAAAGCCTGGAAGTCTGGTAAAGTATTGTATAGCTTATTTTATTTTCTCGTATGAAACTATTTGGGAATGGCTGTAAGAAAATGAGTCTACTATTGCAACTACTACTACTAACAGGCATTATATTGTTCTTTCAGGTTACCAAAGCATTTTACACATTCCCTTTTTTGAGCCTCCCAATGTCCTTAGGACCCTGGCACTCCTCTACTCAATAATCTTCAATGGTTTCCTAATCTAATAACCTGTAGATTCAAATGTCACCTCCTTCCTTTTTGAAGTCCTTCACAAGTTTGCTCCAAACCAATTTTTTTTCTGGATTATCATACATTACTACTCCTCCTGTACTGTCTGATCTGGCTAAACTGGCATTCAATCTATTCCTCACAAATGACTCCATCATCTCACAGCTCTGTACCTCATTCCTGGAATGGATCCCTTCCTCACTGCTTCCTACTAAAACACCACTGATTCATTCAAACCACTGCTCACATACCAAGCCTTTCTAACTCAGTCAACTGTTAATAACCTCTCTCTCAAACTACCTTGCATTTGGCTACATCGTATTAATATTGTTTATATTTATTTTGTATCTTCTTGAATATGGCATTGTTTTACCCCTCTTTAAAATGTAAACTCCTTGCAAATAGAGATTCTTTCTTTCTTTCTATCTGTATCCCCAGTGTCATATGCTTAGTATATAGTAGGAGATTATCAACTTGTTGATAGATACTCTAGGTTTTATTTTACCTATTTACACATGGGAAAACTGAGGCTCAGGGAAGTTAAGTAACTTGCCCAGAGTCACACATTGTATGAGGCTGGTTTTGAACCTCGGTCTTCCTGAATCTAACTCCTGTACTCCATTACAATACGCTGCCACTAAATGGGTTTCTCCACTACCATGAGTGGAGGGGGGGAAACAAGATCTGATATGCTTTCAGCATTGGTTTTAAACTATTTGAAATTTAAAATATCTCAAATATTGAATTGGAGGAAAATTACCTTGAGTAAAACAAAAAAATATACCAATAATGCGTCCTCAAATTGTACAATTCAGTATAAATTGAATTTACTTTAAACCATTCCTACCAAATTTTCAAATGTCTTTTGAAAGGAAAAAGTTGTTCTCAGTGTTAAATGAGAAAAATATATATTTTTAAGATCAAAAGTTAAGACATCACGCTCTACAATAAAAATATATATGCCTGGATAGTAATTTCAGATAAAAATGTAGGATGAATTTGGCACAGTTACCCTGATATTTTTTTCATGTTTCTGTTTTGTTTTCCTAGATTCACAGTTTTGATTCCACTTATTTCACCTTTAGTAGTTGTAACAGTCAAATGTATCATACCAATGACATTAAGTAATTTTTCTTCAAATAAAATGTCAAAATAACTTTATTAAGAATAAAAATAGTAGCATGTAAGATATCTTATGCAACATTAATTTTTATTTATGAAATATTTCCTAATGATATTCTGCATAATTTGTGTGCTTCTTAACACATAATCATTTCCTTATATAACTTATTTATATCTTAACAATAAAAATAGCTAATGTTTACATAGTGCTGGGTTTGCAAATCATTTTGTACATAAATATTATTTCATTTGATATTTAAGAAAGGAATAAGAACGTGTTCCTTGATTCATCAGTATCTAAGTCCTATTTATACTACAATTCCTCAAGTTTAATAAAATTCTCATTAAAAATTTACATATGCTATACTTTTTGCTAAGCACTTTAATGGTTTAAGGAAAAAAATTAAATCACAAAAATCAAATGTAGCAAGATTTGCCAAGATTTTGATAAAATGCATATTTGTACATTACTTTTTCTGTACCCTAAACTCATTACCTCTTAAATTATATGAGCTTTGAAATCCTGTTTGAGGAGGGGATCCCTTTCCAAATATGTGAATGGAAGTAATTATCATGTGTCTTTTGTTTCTAAAGACAACACATTTGGAACTTTATTTTTGCAATTTTAAAATTAATTCTTCTGTATCTTTAAAATATATTGATTTGAATCTGGTTTAAGAGTGAAAGTATATTATGATATCTAGGAATAAATATTATGATATATTATAAAATATTATAATATTATTTCATAGCCAATATAAGGCAAAGAAACACTGTATACAGGGAGTATCCATTTTGAATAGAATAAATTGTAGATTTAAGCCTCTAGTCTGTATATCCTCAAAAAAGGTTAGAGCTTCCTATTTTATCACAGAGTACATATATTCCTCCTTCAACTGTTTTGATGAGCTAATTTTGCCATTCTGCCATCCATTTCTTCTGATAAGTTTCCATTATATTCATTAATTTACTTGTTTAACCTTCCTCTAATATAGAGAGAATACTTAGAAATGGACAATTCCAGTAAAAATGTTATGATCGTTAAAATTTAAATTCATTTCCTTCCATTTATTTGTTTGTTTCAGATCCAATAAAATTAATTTATGATTTAATTTGCTACATTTTCTAGCTCATTTTGTCATTTCCATAATCCAGGAGATACAACAAAATTATTTACTATCCCATTTCATCACATGGTGGGGGGAGAAGTGGAGGGAGTGATACCACTAATTTCTTAGAATTTTGTAATTATCAGTAAACTAGAAATTATTCAGTGTTAGTGACGCAATACTTATATCCAAGAAATATTTCAAAAACTTCACTTCATCTATTTCCTTTATTTCTATTTTTAAAACAGTATATGTAGCTAATCTCATCCTGCCTCTTAGCAACTTTTCAAGTGCTCCTCATTTTTCCCACCACATTTACAATTGACACTAGTTCAATATGGGGTAGAGGATCCATAAAATATGTTTAACAAATGTGTGAAGAGATCATTTTGTTGCCCTAGAAGTTTTGAAGCTTTGGGGTCTGAAAGGAAAGCCTGAATTATCACCACTCACCAGGCACACCCATGGGCCATTCCTCTGAAACAGTTGATAATCATTTAACTTTTCCTGAAGGCAACTATAGATTTCTTGCCAGCAATGAAAGGATTGGGGTTTGATCATTTGCTTTAAATTGTGGACAAAATCTATTGGAAGTGCACTGAGAGAAAAATGATACTTTTTCCAAACATTTAAATTGACTAAGTTTAAAACTTTCACTAAATTGAAATGTTAAAACTTACTCATTGATTTCCTAATTTAAAATTTAAAAAAGAGGGGACATAATAATTCTATTGTAAGTCATTTAGCATTCATTAAGCACTTGCTATATAGTGCATATTATGTTTAGAGTATTTTTTAAAAAGAAATCTCCCTGGCATTATTGTGTTCAAATAAATTCAATTCACTTTGGTTCAAGGTGAAGTTTAAGAATAACGCAAAAATACATGATGGAAGAACGGAGACTGGGATTTAGGTGTCATTAATTTTCAGAATTTTTTTAAAAAATGTATGAACACCTTTCCATTATAATCTTCTAATTAGCATTTGTTAAAGGCAAAAGTGAGGAAAGCAGCTCAATTTGTGTTTTAAATCAATGCTGATGACCCTGGAAATGATGTATAATTACAAAGCAAGGATTGACACCTCTGCTTTGATCTCCTGTTAACAGGCATTTTTAAAGAACTTAGCACAACTAGAGAGCAACCAAGTAATCAATCATTTTTTTTTGACTTTCATTCAATGAACATAAGATCTCTTTATGATCTTGCACTGGGTGCCCATAAAAGTCATATATAGAATTTTGGTAAACTAAAACTTTCCTAAATAATTACTACTCTAAACCCTTTTTGAAACTTTTGGAAGAATAGAATTTTTCTCATGAGAATAAATCAGGGAGAAATTCAGAATATACTGAAACTTTCCCACAGGAACCATATTTGGTAGTCCTAATTCAAGAAAAAAAATTAAATTAAATTGGATTTTTCCTTTAGTTGTAACGAGCAAACAGGCTCCCCAGATAGTAAATTCAACTGCAAGTTTGATTAGATTTAACTGCCACACATGTGAAAATTGAAACCATTTCCCTGATTCTAGGTTGGCAATGGGGGGAAAATGGCCTTATAAGACCATTCTAGCAAATTATGCAAATAAGTCTTCCATGCCTGTGTTCCATGCAGTATATTTCATAAAATGCCTGTGCTAGGAAATAAAGTACTATATTCACTAGTATAATGGCAAAGAGTGACTCTGACTTTTCTAGTTTACAAAAACATAGGTATCTGATGTAAATTGTTCAGTTTTAATTTTAAACTATGTTTCCATGATTTAAACTACGATGTAACAAGTTTAGGAACAAAATGGCTATTTCCTTCTTGGACTCAGATGTTTTAACTGAGGAACGGTATGGTGCATTTGAGTGTTGAACTTGTAGTAGTGAGGAAACCAAGGTTCAAGTCCATATACACAAAGTAATTTGTGTATAGTACCTACCTCTAAGGATTACTCCAGGGATCACATGAGATATTTTTGAAAGCACATAGCACAATGACTGGAATATAGTAGTGCTTAATAAATGCCTATTGCTTTCACTTGTTTACTAGCGATGAGACTTTAGGCAAGTCACTTCATTTTCTAAGCCTCCATTTTTTGCTGTCTGTAAAATAGATACTAAACTCAGAGGGTTGTAAATAGATACTAAACTCAGAGTGTTGTGGGGAGGACAATGTATGTAAAGTGCTTCGTAAACTCTGAATCAACCATCTCTGAAAACATTTCATAATCTGTCATGCCTGAAATGTATTATTTCTTCTTTTCTGATCTTGGAATTCTCGTCACCTATAAAAAGTCTTTCCCCAAGTTGTTAATCATTCTACCTCCTGTGGAAATTATATTATTTTCATTTTGTCTATATTATGTACTTACTTATATGACTCCATGTTGTTTTCTTGATAGAGTATAAGCATCCTGAGGGCAGAAGATTGTTCTGGAACTTCACAAGAGTATCTAGCACAATCCCAGGCATGTGGATACACTTAATACATGCCTGTTGATTTGGGTAAAGGGACTTTAGAAATCATTGACCCCTCTGCTTTTCTTGACCAAACAGAGGTCAAGGTGTTTTTTTAAAGATCCCTCAGCTAGTTCGTATCAAAACAAGGATTAAAGTCCTCATGATTGGTCACTAAGACTTTTCATTTTACTAACTCCGTATGGGCAAACAATAAAATGGTTATGCTCAAGAAGTGAACATCTTCTTGGCACAAATCATGAATGCAGGTAAATCCAATATTTATACAATATTAGAAGTAATATAGGCACAAAAATGATGGATGTTGGGGAAGAGTTGTTCTATTTCTTAGGAATTTCATGATATGATAACTTAAATGTATAGACATGTTGCCACAAAGGACATTTAACTGTATTTTCATCAACTTCAGGCATTCTTGTCTGCTTACTGATACGATAAATTAGTATACTAAAGGAAAGTCTAGACAGTCCTTACTTTTCTTTAAGAAGTAGCTCAAGCATCATCTTCTATATGAAACCTTCCCTGATCTCACCAACTAGTGCCATCTGTCTCAAATTATTTTTACTTTGGCTACTCTGTATATATTTAGTAATTGTCCATTTTATTTATGTCAAATGTACATATGCATGTGTTTAGACATTCATATATGTAGTTTTATATTCATATGTCTGTGTATACCCATACATATGTATATGCTTGTATATATGTATGAATTGTATATACATACATGTGTACAGATGCACACATATACGTGCCTATGTGTGCACATATATGTATCCATGGATATCTGTATAGTATACATATATGTATACATATGTGTATATGCACATTTATACACATATACAAACATATCTGTGAAATTTGACAAGAATGAAGGCCATCAACATGCCTACTCATGAAGAATCACAATTGTTAGAACTTCAGAGATTATTTACTCACAAAATATAGAGCTGGAAGGGACCTTGGGAATCATTTGGGTCAAGAACGATATTTTACAATGAGAAAACGGGCCCCCAAGGAGGTACAATCACTTGTCCAAGTCTGTTGTTCATTGAGCTAGAATTCCAAACTAGATCTTTCTTTCTCTCTATTGAAAGTTCTCTATATCCCAGTTTCTCTGAGGACTGCTACCACTCTTGTTGAGGGTAAATAAAGTGAATTTGTTTGGAAAATATATCCATTGCCTGAATTACCTTAAAACTTCTTTGTATCTTGCTAAGACTGAATGCTCCTGCCAGATTTTTCATTTTTTTAATTTTATTGTGTTATTCTGCTTCCAACTTTTTCTAATGCTTAACTATTCTTATAATTAGTCACAGTAATCAGATTAGATTTTCTGTTGCATTGGATTCTTGGATTCTACAATATTTTCCAGTATAAATTTCTATTTCTGGGCCCCATGAAAAAAGTTTCCTCCGGGCTGAAGCTTGGCAGAAATGAGTTCAGCCTGGAAATGATTTTTTAAACCAAATCAGAAAAAACTTCAACTCTACTTCCCTCCCTCTTTTGAATCAGTAAAATAAATAAATAAAAGTAAATTAAAAATTGGGATGTTTGTATTTATCCTATGCATGAAACCATGATTTGAATTTGCAAATTCATATACATTTGATATTTTATTCCATGTTTCATCCACTAAACCACATCAGTAGCATTTCTTTAAGACTAAAAATTAGTTCACTGAAATAAAATACATTTGTGTATGTGTGTATTACTGTCTTGACTTTTTAGTACTTTCTTTTGGTGTTAATAAAATCCACTAAGTTCATTTTGTCAATCAATTATTGTTTTCTCAATGTCCCCATTCTAAATTTGGCTATGCATAAGAGTCTGACCAAGCTGAGATTAAATCAGTAGAAAACTTTGGTATATCTATAACAAGAAGAAAGAAAACAAGAATGATCTTAACTAGCTCATTACTTTTCTGAGGAATTTCTAAACCAATCCTCCTTCTTTGGGATACCATAACAAAAGCAAACAAAAACACAGCATACCCCCAAACACCATGCAACTGTGTACTCCGCTTTCTACTTTAGGTTCCAACTCTATGTTATTTTGTGAGTCCTCAGTAATAAGGCAACAAAGTATGATATTTTTGTGTATATGAATATGGAGATATAAAAAAGGAAGATAATGGATTAAGTAGAGATAAAGACATAAAAGAGAATAATATATAAAAGGGAGGGTAGGAGATTGAAGAGAGCTGAAAGGAGCTGTATAGAGAAAAAGAGAAGAAAGGAAGTATAAAATTGTTAAATGAAGAAGAAAATATTTGAGGATAATGAAAAAATAAGGCAAGACAAAATAAGCTATTCACTATTATTCTGTGCTCTTCCTTTCAAGAAACATTCTGCATCTAATGTTTTGCATGTTAAAATACCACTTGAGTATAACCCTTGATAAGCAATTTTGAGAGAAATATACAATAACTCTATGACCCCTATTTGCTTAAATAATAGCAGCTGGAAAAGACTCAATAAAACATTTCTCTATTGATATTTTGATAAATCTTTAAACTTAAAATGTTTAGTAAATATATACATCTTACTTTTCTCTACTGATTGCCTTATATTTGTTAAAGTCCTTAATGTTTATTGTGTTTCCTCAAATATATTGTAAACTCCTTGAGGAAAGAATCATGCTTTTCATTTCTTTGGCAACTCACCTTCTCGGACACTCACAGCATTTTGCTCTATGACAAGCACAGAGTGGTATAAATATTTAAATTTCCCATCCATAGGATGCTAAGATTAAAAATAAAAGGAGTTGCCATCTCTCAAAGAATAAAGGGAAAGGTATAACAAACTCATATATTTTAAAAGATAAAAATTAAAACAAATAGGTGATGGAATTAAGATGCATGATGAGACGTAGTTTTGGACACAATTAGTATGGCAATTTGTTTTACTTGACTATATATACTCCTTACAATGGTTTTTTTTCTTTTTTATTGGGAGGGAATTGGGTAGGAGGGAGAGAAAATGTGCTTGTTAATTTTCAATGAAAAATAAAAGTTATATAACAAATGAAAACCTGGCATTTTCTTATAGCAAGAACCTTATTTGACCCCTGATTCTTCTAGCATCCTGGGCCACATCCAGTCATCCTGATCGATATCTGGTCACTGGACCCAGATGGTTCAGGAGAGGAAAGTAAAGTTGGTGACTACACAGCCCTCCCTCACTCAAATTAAAATCAGTTGCAATTTGTGTTATCATCTCCACACAACCACACAGACACAACAACCTAAAGAGCCAAGGAAAGAAGACATTTGGGATAACACACTAATAAGTCAAAAGTCAAAACCCATGGTCAAGATTTCACCTATATGTTCAGAATATATAAAGATTTCAGCTTTGTAAATTCATCTTCATACTTCAACATCACTCATTTAATCAAACTTTGATTCCTATGTATTTTTCAAGTCATATGCTACATTATACAGAATGACTTGCTTTGAAATTAAAGGTCTTAGGGTATGATATGGTCATGTTTATGCTCAGGATTCCATAACAACCACAAGGCACAGGAATAACTTTTAAAAAATTAAAATATATAGGAATATATACTATATCCACGTGTCCCCCAAACATGTATGCTTCTAATAGATAATATATAACAGATATATGGATTTTATATATGTGTACACATATATGTATACATACACATGTAGCTGAATAATTAAGAATCAGCAAAGGTAATTGCAAATTTTTCAAGGTGCTCCAATGAAGGGATAAGCTTTTAACTCTGAAAATGAAATAGTCAAAGAACAAATGCAAACTAGTTTTTACAATTTCAGGCCTAGCTACTACAATTATTTTGGACATTGTTCAGAAGAACTAAAGACAATAGAAGTCTCTGGGAAAATGAACAACATAATTGGTCCAGGGTTAAAAACAAAGACAGCAAAAGAAAACAGATGCTTTGGCTAGAAGTGATGGTTTCATGGAACTGTTTCCACGTTGGACCATGGTTCATCAAACAAAGCCCCAAAGGTATCATGCCATACAGTGTTTTATTTATCGTAATAGTTACCAAAGGATTTGAAGAGTGAAAGTGTACAGTCGTGTACAACAGCCTCCAAAAGGGATATTCTATATATGTTTGTCATTTAAGAAAAAAAGGAATAAAATCAATTGGACAAAGACTAAAAGAAAAGATTAGTTTGTGAAAAAGATTTTAGATATAATAATCTGTGCATTTAATGTTGTTTTGATATATAACAAATTACCGAGTGTGATATCATCTTCACTATTCCATGTTATTTATCATACCTGTGGGTAGCTGTCAGTCCGTGGTAAGACAGAAATATCATAGGTGGCAGCAAAATGGCTTTTAGCATGCTGTATTTGGCCATAACGTTCTCTTTTTCTCCACTTAGCTCTTCGATTTTGAAACCAAACCTATATGAGAGAAGCAGAATGTTGTTAAAGTTTCTGGCACATAGAAAGTATTTCATAAGAGCCTGTTGTCTTGCCTCGCATAAAAGAAATAACTGAAAAGCCATGTAAAATGTATGACAAAATAGCCCAAATACCACAAAAGTACAGAAACATAGACCCGTAAGACTTCTTTCAAAATCTGTCTCCATTTCCAAAGAAGACTGTCAGTCCTAACATTTCTGTTCCATCCTATATAAGATCTTGTAGTAGTAAGCATTCTAGATGTCTCTCTCAAGATTTATTTTCCTCAAATGATGGAAGAGTAAAAAAAAAAAAAAAACATAGATTATCCATATGTATTTTGAAATATTCCAATATTTCAGATTTTCTGTCTATTTTGATAGATGGAACAGAAAGAGCATTAGACCAGATGACCTGGCTTTACCAATAATTAGCTAGACGATTTTAAGCAAAGTTTTCTGAGACTCTGTTTTGTCAATGGTAAATAGGTCATTGGACTCAATTGCTTTCATGGACTCTTGCAGATCTGAAACTTTGTGAATTATGTAACCTCATTAGAATTCCAGATCCAAAATTCTTCAAGAATTTTTTGAGGTATTTTTATTTTAGAGTTTTAAGATATGGCCATTAAACATCAACCCAAACTGCCTACCTAATTTGGATATTATCTGGTTGAGTAAAAGAATGCTAGACGAATGCAAGTCATCAAAATAAAACCCCATGTATATTAATCTGGATTTAATTCATTTCACAAAATGATGAATGTTGAGAGATAAATATAAAGATATCAGTATTAGGCAGCAGATAAAATATTCTGGCTCTTGACAGAACTGGAAACTTGTTGACTTTAGATATAAATGATGAGGGCAACATTTAGAACTCAGCTATATGTAGGTGTTTTTTTTTTAATTTATGAGGCATATAGATTTTTTCTTATTAAAACTAATATGCTTTGAAATATTTTCAAAATTAAAACAAAAAAATTAAGACAAAAATACCTCAGCTCTTGAAAGCTCAAATTTTTCTCTGACCTCTGTCAACAACTTCATCCAGTGGGCAAATCACTGATTTTTCTTCTACAAAGTAACATTTTTAAAAACTTCTAATACATTCCCAAAGGAATGTTGTTACATTTATATGTACAATGTGACATATTTTGAAGCTGCAGTCCTAAAGACAATTTTAGTCTACAAATATATGTTTAACGCACTGATAGAATATACAAGTGCTCTAACTGAAGGTGCCTAAGTAGGGGTTACCCTAAATGATATTTGATAAGCATATTTCTAGATTTTTTTTAAACTTCCAGTGTTCTTTGAAACGTAACTGTTTTTAAAATGTGGCCTATTTATCATGGACCTAGATGGAAAAGAAATGAAAAATGTACAGCTGAACAACTTTCTTCTAAAGATGACTTGAACTTTTCACTGTGTGTGTGTGTGTGTGTGTGTTCTCATGTCTACTTCTATGTTCCTTATCTTTTCAGTTCATGGTGGTGTAAATGCTTAGAGATGCTTTAAACACTAGTTTGATATTTCAGTGTAGATTACAGATTTAACATAGTACTTTGAAAAACTGATCACGAAATCAAAACAAGTTACAGGAACGTACCTGTTGAACATATTTTTTCACAAGAGTCACTTGATAAATTTGCATTATTCATCAAGCCTGGGGGGGGGGGGGGGAGAGAGAGAGAGAGAGAGAGAGAGAGAGAGAGAGAGAGAGAGAGAGAGAAGGAGAGAGAGAGAGAGAGAGAGAAAGAAAGAAAGAAAGAAAGAAAGAAAGAAAGAAAGAAAGAAAGAAAGAAAGAAAGAAAGAAAGAAAGAAAGAAAGAAAGAAAGAAAGAAAGAAAGAAAGAAGAAAGGAAGGAAGGAGGGAAGAAACAAAAATCCCTTTCTGTCTCCACAGGAGGCACCAAGAACATACTAGGGGAATTTATTAATGAGCTTCTTTCATTGAAAAAAAGACCTCAACAATCTCCTTAAAATGGGTGCCAATTACTACATTGATGAGAAGCAGGAAAGTGAACAACTCAGATAAATTAGGTTCAAGCTGGCTCTCTGCATGGACTCAGGACAAAAAAAAATTAAATTGGATCTTGAATCAATATTTAAGGGGAAAGCAGGTAGTATGCATAGTCGATGTGTTTGTATGTGGATATGACATATGTCCACATAATATAACTTAATATATAATAACCAAAAGAGAAGGGGTAAATATATATTCATATTTTAACATTTTTTTTTGCAATTCACAGAATTCTTTTTGTATTGTTTCCCCATAAATTAGCTCAAGATAAAATAACCATTTCTCTCCACAAATGAAAATAAAAGTCTGCTGCTTGTTATCCGTACATTGCCAGATGTTGTACTTAATGATGTAAGGGTCTTATAATTACTTATTCTTTGTGACGGAATTCTGTTATACTCAGGATAGAAATCTCCATTGCTTTTCTGGCATATTCCTTTCCTAATGATTAATCAGAATTGCTAAATTCAGTCCTTTCCTATGAAAAGCAGGCTACATATGCACTGCAAAGAAAATATACAGTCTCTGGAGTGTTTGTTGACATTATTTGCTGTATAAACCTCTAGTTATATTTCAGGCAACATTGAAAAGAGGAAGAAAAGCCATAACATAAGAAGAGTTAAAACTAAATCTAATGCAAATAATATAAACAGATGAAGTATAATGTTATGCCAGTTTTGATTTCTATTTTTAAAACTATGAACATATTTAGGCAACATTCTTTTAAAAGGGAACATTCAATTTTCCAGCTTGGTGAAAAAAATATTAAAACCTTTGAAAGGTAAATTTAACAATATCTAATAAAATCACTATAAAATGAAACAATGCTCACTGCTTCTGGATGGATATGAAATAACTTAATGTTCACAAGTGTAATAATTTATATTTGATAAGTATAGGTTAGCAACAAGTAATTAGAAAATTTGTACCATTTAATTTTTAACACTGTCTTAATAATATCATTTATAGAACGACCATATAAAAATATATCCGTTATCACATCTTTTTTCTTTATTACGACATGCAATATAAAAAAGTATCATGAGTACATATTTCTTTTATATTATGTATATGTACACACACATATATATGAAAAATACGATTCTCCAAACTATCCTCAAGAAATAGATTAAAAAGTATGTCATATTTTAAAAAGTTGCAATTTTTTATTAGCATTTAAAAATTATTTTGCTTCTTCCTCTCCCCCTTGGCTTTATTAGGTCTTTGCTACCTATGATTAACAAATGAAAAGGCTCTCTTAATATTAAATGGTTAGTTTGATATTGTTTAGATCAACTGCAATATTCATTTTTCTAAAGAAAATATAGTTTGACACAAATCTCTTTTAAAGAGAAAAGTAGTCTTACCGGAATATGTTAATTTTATATTTAACCTTAGTCACAGATTTTCTTCCTCTGAGGTTAAAAAATGCAGTTACTCAATTAAGCCAACATTTATTCTTTCCTTTTTAAGACTAATCAAGTCTGTACCTGGACTCTGGCCTCAGTAAGCTCTGTCCTCAGAGCAAGCTGTTCTCTGACATACACATCAGGATAATGTGTTTTCTGGAAGACTTTTTCCAGTTCTTCCAGCTGCAAACTGGTAAAGGTGGTTCTATGTCTCCTCTTCTTGCTACTGGATACATTGCTGTCACATTTATCGCCAAGTTCATCCAGTTCTCCCTTTTCCTGCATCCCTTTGACTGGAGACATCCTGAGGCTGTTACAGTTGTCCATGGCTCTATTTAACTCTGTGTGCAGAGGCTGTCCTTCGACTTTAGTGATCCCATAGTTCACTGGACCCAGGGGGAAAATAACAAGTCTTAAGACTTAATAGACAAACATCCTTGAAGAAATAGAGTTTATAGCATAGAGCATTAGGAAGATGTTGGCGTTAAGGAATTGGGAAGGGGATATGGGGATCATTTACAAACCAGTATTATCTCATTTTCCTCTTCTGGTTCTTTAATATGATATTAAATTTTAAGTGTAGCAATTAACATGAATCTGTCTAATGATTTTATAATGCACATAATTAATACAAGCTTGCCTTAGTTTCTAATAAGTTGAAAAGTAAGGCAAATAAGGCCAGGGCTCTGCTTCCAGAGACATGTTCTTCCAACTAAGACCTTTGTACAATTGGTAATATGGAGGGGATTCCTACACACACACACACACACACACACACACACACACACACACACACAGCCCCCATGTACTGAAACAGTTCCTGATCTTGAGTTGAGAGCAATCTTAACCTTAAGAGAAATCCAGACTAAAAATGTTCAATGGCGAGGGAGGGGGAAGGTGGGGGTAGAAAAAAAGAAAGAACTTAGGGTAAATTGGTAAATTTGGATTTTTAAGAAGAGCTAAAACTTTTTAAAGTTATCTTTCTCCTTTGAATAGACAGAATTGAAGTGCTTCAGAAAGAGAAAAGAGGCATTTTCTTTTAAATCTACACCTTGACACAGAATGTATAAACTTGTTTAGGAGGTATTATTGAATTGATGTTCGGTGCTATTCATCAAACCCCATAATTTAGATTTTCGCTCCTCATCCGGGATCTGCAATTTGGCAATTTAAAACTATTTCCTCAATGTTTTTCATGAATTTCACATTTAAATTCATGACAAATATAAAAAGTATATTTAAGGGATCTAATTATTTTAAAAACCTATGTTTCCTAACTATTTTCAGAAGTTTTTTTTTTTTTTCCTTTAAAAGAAACTGCCCACTGATAAGACTTAAGGAGAGGCCTTTAGCATTAAAAAAAAAAACAAAAAAACAAAAAAAAAACACAGCTTGTAGCTTTTCCTAAACAAGTCCATTCTTGGGATAACTTATAACTCATACAATATCCTCTAAAACTAAAAAGTTCTTGATTCCTTGTCCCCCCACAAATGGGGGAGGGGGGAGGTGAGAGATACAGAAGTTAAATATCTAGTAAAACATTACAAAGGATGGTATCTGGAGTGCTGTTACGGGTTGTTTTAAGGTTCTCTGCCATTCTTAATAATATCCTAGGGATTTGATCGCAAGCATGTATCATAATTTAAGCCAAAAATTTGTCACAAAATTTTAGACATAAAGACATAAAAATTATATATATATATATATATATATATATATATATATATATATATACATATATGACTAAAGGAAAAATAAGACCTAAAGTCTGAAAACTTGGGCATCCTTTTCCTACCTGTACACTGGAGTTTCCATTTTCCATTTCTCTTTTTCAAGTTATCTGTCTATTTTAAAGCATTTCAAGTAGCATTCAAAACACATCCCCCTTAAACTCCAACATAGCTCTTAGCTACTGTAACATCTTTTCAAAGCAAATAATTAAACATTGTAAATGCACTAAAAGTGATAAAGATTATGAACTTATGTCTACATGTATAATATAAGGTAGAGAATTTAGATATTTAACTACCAAGGGTGGGAGAGCATCTCAAGAGAATGGGAAGGGGACTTTAAATTCCAAAGAACTGAGGAACTAATTCACCAGATCACCTCTTAATTAACCTGAGGGGTGAGGAGGATATATTCTCCAAGTGTCACTCTAGGAATTTTTTCCAATTCACGACATTTTTTCCACTATATATTTTGAAATATATAAAAATCGAAATATTTATGTCAATTAAAATATTGACAATGATTCTATTCTCAATGGTCAACAAAAAGAGCCTTTCTTTAAAAAAATCTGACAATTCAAGTAATTTATGTTTATATCTAAGAAACAGATGAAAGTAGTGCGTACTACACATCTTAGGAAAGCCAATGAACCAGTTTATATTTTTGATAAATTTCTTCCTGATTGGATTGTCTTTAAATGTCTTTCAAAATATGTGCTGAGAGGTAGAAGCTAAATATTTACATAGTTTCAACATTTTTCAAAGAATCTTTTTTAAAGTACTTTCTCAAACTTGAAGACCGAAAATAGAAGCAAATTTCAATCGACAGGGAACTCGCAACACCATGAAAGGGGGCTACTGCGGTCGAATTTTTTGACAGCTTTGGAACCCTCATTAAAGTGAGGGGGCTGGGGTAGTGGTGTGGAGGGCTTGTTATAAATACCTCCCGTTTAATTGGTTTGTTGTTTTAAAAGAACCCGCAGCTTACAGGTTAACTGTGGTATATATATATATATACAATGATAAGGAAAAAGTCCTCTTGGAATTGTAAACGTGCCTTAACTGTCACATCTGAAATAATAGGTTAGCATTCACTCACGAGATAGAAAAGATAGATGGTCTGTTTTGATAACATTTGGACTCGGATATAGAGGGGCGCATTTGGAGGGGAAGCGGTTGCCCAAAACAGCGAAGCAGTCCCAGAGACTCTTGGTCCTGTGACTTTTAAAGTACAGTGTTTGGGAAAAGAGGGCGATGAAAGCTGAACTGAAAAGAATTGTACTTTGAGAGATTGGGGGTGGGGGCTTTTTGAGGGTGAGAGCGGCCCAACCCGACGCTCGTCAGATTGAATTGCTCTTTTTATTTGTTTGTTTTAAAGAAAGATCGACCAAGTTAGATTCGAATCTGTATTTATATGTGTGTGCATAATATATAAGCATATATGTTTATGTTTATGTATGAATATATACATATAAGTGCAGATAAATGTGTGTGTTCATGTATGTAGCATCTTCAGGGGTCTGGTGCGCACTTCTGTACCGCCATCAACCCGCCAACATTTGACAAGAAAATAATGTCATTTCCTGGACCATAAAAAGGGGATTTCACCACAAGCTAGCTCAAATCTGACCCGTTACACGTGACGACAGCGATCTCCTCTAATGGATTTTGATCGATTTCTGTTAACTGAAGGCTGCGTGGAAAGGAAATACCCTTCCTTGACTCAATTAGGCTGTCCTTTCCGCCCTATCTAGGTATCCAGGGCATCCCCAAGGAAAGGTGGCGTCGGATCTCAGAATGGGAGGAGAAGGGGACTGCGAGAG
The DNA here is from genome assembly GCA_023548195.1 of Bettongia penicillata ogilbyi. Lineage (NCBI taxonomy): Eukaryota > Metazoa > Chordata > Mammalia > Diprotodontia > Potoroidae > Bettongia > Bettongia penicillata. The sequence goes on from JAJHZJ010000871.1 coordinate 137,732, forward strand.
AACTGAAGCAACCCAGGGAAGAACCGAACTCAGCCGAAAGGGACTCAAATAGCTCTTTTATCCTTCCCATATTTCGGCAATAAGGGTAGAAGGCAGAGAGGATCTGGGGACTGAATGCTCCTTCGCCTCGCAAAAATCTCCCTTAGTCTTAACACGAAATTCTAAAAGGGGAGGGGGGGGGAAACACCATTTCAATTCTACCCATTTTTCCTTCTTTCCTCCTTTCACTTCATTCCCTTTTCTCAGAACTATCTTGTGATTCCCTTCCTTCTTTCCTTCCTTGCTTCCTTTCTTTTCTTCTTCCTTTCTTTGACAGCGAAGTTCGGGGAAGTGGAAAGCTCTGGGAGGGAGTCAGTCTATGATGGGAAAGACTCACCATTATTCTCCTGACAGGGAGATGTCCTGTCCAGTCTCACATGATGCTCTGCCCTTTGGAGAGGATTGAAGGCCTGCACACATTTGCTGGCGGAGGTTTTGCTGTAAAAGGTCTCATTGTCTAAAGTTTCCATAACGTGCTCCAAAGTGCCTCCTGCTCCCATGTAAAAGTCACTGTTTTTACTCGGCTGGTTTTTCAGGGCAAACTTCTCGCTCAGAAAATCCATAATCATCTAAGGCTGGTGCTAAGCCTCCTCTGGAAACACAGAGGCTGGACTGTAGGCTGGGGGAGGGAAGGAGGGAGGGATAGAGGGAGTGAAGGACGGAGAGAGGATGAGGAGAGAAAGGAGGAAGAGGAGGAGGAAGGGAAAGAGAAAGCTCCGGAGCTGTTTTCACTCGGAGTCTTTAATTTGTCTTGTCTTGAAAGGGGGGACCCGAAGTTGCTTTTATATCTTGAAACTCAGCAGGGCTCTTCGAACTGCCTCCCATTCCTAATGAATATGAAAATAGGCAGCCGCCTAACTCCACCCCAGATTCTCCCCACCACCCCCACCACTCCCCCTGCCCCAAACCTAGTTCTAGTCCAGAGACGGAAGGAAGATCCAGGCCTCTGTTAGACAGCTTCACTCCAGACAGACAAACACAGAGGGGGAGGAGGGGTTGGCACAAACGCAGCAACTTTGCCCTGCCGCTTTGGACTGGCATTTCTGAGATTTGTAAGATAAAAACAAAAATTCTTCTCCCATCCCGGCAACACATACACCCTCCATCTCCCTCCTCCCTCCTCCCTCCTCCCTCCTCCCAGTTTCTCCCCCCACCCCCCAAACCCTCCGCCACTCTTCCTCCTTCTTTCTCCTTGGACCATAGCTCCTGGAAAGATTTAGAGACATCGCAGAAACTTGAAAGTGAGTAATGCTCTAAAAGGCTTTTATTTCATCAGTAAATCGCTTATGTAGAAGATCCACATTAATCCAAAGCACAAGGAACCGGATACATTGGAAGCTATTAACTGAACAGCGATGTGGCAAGCGCTATTCTTGCTTCCTACGCAGAAAGTATTCGACATCCTATGGTGCATTATACAGCCACTTTAGGAGTGTGCGTGCGTGTGTGTGTGTGCGCGCGCGTGTGTGTGTTTCCCTCTCCCCTTCTTTTCTGGAAAGCTGGTGGGGAGGCAATGCAGAGAGACAAAAGAGGAATTCAAACAATACCAATTGAATTCTCCACCCCACCCCTCCTCCATCCAAAAGCAGAAAAATCTGTCTGGAATGGAATCCTAGATCTATATTATGCGAAACAAAATTCCCTTTGGAAACTCCAGGTCTCACCCACCTCGCCTGTCCTACTCAAAATGTTACAGTCTCAATAGGAACCGTTAGAAAGTGGGAGAGGAAGAAGAAACCGCGCATGGGTTAGGGTGTGAGGGGGTGGGGAAGCAATTGTACCTAGTTTTTTAAGTGGCAAGGTGGCAATTAACTTTAAAACAAAAAATACGGTTGGCCCTGTGGAGGTAGAGAGAGCATGCCGGATCGATCTCTCTGGCCCAAGGCAAGTGCTGCTAGAGACTCTAACTGCAGCTCAGTGAGGGAAGGAAAGAGGCTGCTCTTTCTCTCCCAGTGCTCCTGTTTGAGGAAAGCACAGAGCCCGGCTAGAGTCTACTGGGTTCCGGTTCCTTAAGTCCTACAACTAGGGGCCCTTACGGGTGATCTGGAGAAAAGCCAGAAGCTGAAATGGGTAGGAGAGAGGCAAAAGGGGGGCTGCCTTCGTAATCCTGGTTAGACCTCACTCTACTTGTCACCTTCCAATCTCGGAGCCACTATAGGGCTGAGAGGTGGGTGGGATGGGATTGAAAACTGGCCCTTTTGCCTCAGGGCCAGAGTCCCAAATGGAGAGGTGAACGCAGCTGGGGGCAGAGTACGTTCCAAAGAGTCTCAGACAAGCAAGCGGGAAGAGGAGAGAGCTGGGTAGATATACCTGCCCCTATAAGGGCCAGAGCGGCCTCTTGTCTTCACAGGGCATCTGAAGCATCTGCCCCTCCTGCCGCAACTCAGGCCTAGAAACTTGGGAACTCGAGCAAAGCTCGAGAGCGTAGGCGGGTAGTGGTGGGTGAAAAGCGGGGAGGTGGGGGCGGGGGCGGCGGGGAAGAGAGACTGGTGCTTCTTGAAAAGGCTGGGTGAAAGCTTGGAGAGACAAGAAACCAGCTCTTGGGCTTCAGGCAAGTCCAGGGTCCCAGCCGGACATTTCGTCGGGGGTTCTAACTAGGCCTCACCTTCGTTGTGGAACCCAACTCTAACTTCCGCTTCCTAGCCTAGGAAGCAAGCAGGAAGACCATCTGGAGGTCATCTTGGGGTGGGTGGGGTGTGCCACTTCCATTACCACCCTTACCACCATCCCCCCCCCCCACACACACACACACACTCTCTCTCATCCGGACACTCAAACCCTGTGGAGTCTGTTCATGGCTGACTATAAGGAGCGGGGCCCCACCGAACTTCCCTGCCTAGAGCGAGGGAGGAAGAACTTCCTTCCAGAAAAGCAAATCAAACCCAGTCCCCTCTAGCCCTCGGGGCTAGACTGGGCATCTATCAGTCCTATTCTTCCGGCTGTAAAGCTTTTTCTCCCAACAAAGAGCAAGACCTCCTTTCTGCCTTCAAAAGACATCATTGACATGACTCCAGGAATGTGGGTGATGGAGGTGATAGTAGAGATAGTGATGCTAGCGGGGTGCGAGTGTTCCATGTAACTCAATAACTTTAACGTAACTTTAAAATAGCTCCTATCGAAGCAGATCAGCCATCATAAATCTTAATATGTAAATATCCAAAGAACATGAACGCACCCACAGAGGTTAATGAAATGTTGGGGAAATAAACTCGATGTGTATTCCGAACAAAGGGCAATTTCTCGCCTGCTTTCCAGTTTCCAGAAGACAACCCTCCAGGTTCTTTTCCCCAAAGGCGCCATCACTAAGGTAGATAGATAAATGGAGGGGGGCGGGGAAGCGAGGAGGTAAGTTTCACTGGTCCGAGGTACACCTATTTACTCAGTTAGAACTGCGTGCTTGCGTCTACGCTGATGCTCCTGTTGTCCGAAGCGAAGGAGACAACCTGTAGAGTCAGGACCGCAGGAAAACACAGTCACCTCCCCTCCATTGCCCCCACTCCACGCCGCGCCTATTTGGCCAGGTTGGGGTACATACTGAGCACCTTCTCAGGCGTCCTCTGCCTTTGGAATGTTAGAAATCGGTCGGATAAGTCCCTTTGAAAGAGTCCCAGGGCCTCTAGTCTACTGTGCGAGAATGAGTCCCTCTCCCTTTCCTGAAGCTCTCAACACCCTTCAAGTGTGGTCCGCATCAGGGGTAGTCCTGCCCTCTTGCTACCTTTCCGCTACAGTTTGTATTTTTTTTTTCTTCCGGCATCCCCCTCCTGATGCCTGATTGCTATCGGTTTTTCCGGCTTTGAGATCCCCCCTCCCCACTTTTTTTTTTTAATCCACATCAGCAAGACCAACGCTTATTACTAACTTGAAATGCACAAACAGTCCCTTGACATAAACGTATTTATGCCATGGAACTCTGTAGGATTGTTTATAAATATGTGTCTTAACAGCCCTAAATTCCTTGAAAAACGTTCGGTGTCTTTTAAATGAAAGACATATGATGCAAGGTTGTGGAAAGTCCGCAGAGCACTTTGATACCAATAAAGGTCCGGCTTAAAGGGAGCCAGGAAACTGCGGGGGAGCTGGGGAGCAGCAGCTGCCTTGTAAATCAAGATTCCCTCCTACCCCACCCCCACACATGTATACACCAATCCCACTTTCGGTGGTGATAGGAGAGACTAGAGGGACGACGACTGAAGTCGGGATGCCAGTAACCTCTGAGAGAACGCGAAATCCATTCACCCGGGATCCTTCTTGTGCTTTGGGACAGGCAACCACATGTGCCCCTAACAGAGGGAACAGCTAATGGTAGACGCCCATAACAAATGCTTAATCTGCAGTTGTTGGCAAGGGTCTGAGGATCTCTTTGCCAAGAGCTGCATTAAACGGGGTTTGCAAGTTTGAAACGCTGCTCCTCGTAATGACACAGTTGTGGCCGCTGGAGCATTGATGATGCAATTAAAAATAATCACTCTAATGACAACAAAAGTGATCGCACGATGCCTGGAAGTCACACGGAGTGGAGTTAAATGGGAAGTCCGTCTCTTTCTAGCTGAAGACTAACTTGAGACCAGCCCAGTCTTCTCTGGCTTGATGCTATGAGGATTAGAATCCAGGAAATTGACTGGAGAGCTGTCCTGATAACTGCTCAGCTTCCCTAATCCTCCCAGACGCAGGAGTTTCTATAACTTCTCCTCAGGGAGCTTCCTGTAGGTGCAGAGAGGGTAAGATAGAGATAATGCTAAAAGGAGCTAATTTCAGTTCCTCAAAAAAAAAAAAAAAAAAGTAAAACTGGAAGCAGGTTCAGGACAGGAGCTGAATTAAGTGAGGTAGGAGACCCTGGGAAGGTTGGTTCAGTCAAACTTGTTCCCAGGACCCTCTGCCCCGCCCTCCCAACCTCAGGAAAGATTGAAAGAGTGGTACATCTCTTTCAAAACCTAAAGATCTAGTACCCTGGCCCCTTTCTCCTTCTTGTTATCAGGAAATTTTCCTTGACTAACCCCCACCCCCGGTTTCTAACCCTCCCAAATTCTGAGCTACCTCCTTTCCTTTTTCTCTAGGATCACAGACACTGAGTAGGGAACTTTACAGGGGGAAGGGAGGATTGGAAAGTGATTAAGAGGAAGTCTAGACTCTGGGTCTTCTCAAAGGCGGAGTTCCAGGTGCGGGGTCATCAATTACCTTGAAACATAACAAGGACCTCCGAGGACCTTATCACAGATTCCCCAACTCTTTTCAATTACCGATCTGTTTCATGAAGATCGATTCCACATTGCACTCTGCCATTGTTGGAAAAGAGACATCCGAAGACCAACTGGACTATCTTATGCTTTTTCAAAGAAGGGGACTCTGTGTAACGGATGGAGAACCTTGTCCTTTGCAAGGCCTTCTGGAGTGAAGGGGGTTGAGTTGTCTCATTAATGACAAAGTGATGGAAGTAGGGAAGTATTTCAGGACGAGAACGATTTAGCTCTAACGACTGGAGGAAGATAATTCATCAGACATAGTTTAAAACTCGATCTTCTTTCCTTTTCCCAAACTTCATAACGCACTTTTCCTAAGACATTTAAATCCTACTCTTCTCTTCCACCCCTCCATTCCTCACTGTTATCTAAATGGCCTTACTTGGGCCCGAAAATGGTTGAGACTAGTACTCAAATGGAAAGGGGCAGGAAAGCAATAACAGATGGAAATCCTGGTTTGGGGTCAATGGGTGTGGGAAGGGGAGAGGAGAAAACAAAAAAGAAAAGCTAGTCACTGTTTCTTACAGTATTAAGTTTAGAGCTCAGGACTGGCAGTCCTGTCCAATCCTCATTAGCTAAAAACTGCTTTTATTGCTTTTTTTCTTTTTCTGAGCAAACATAACATATATTTCTGGAAAAGAAAAATATTTTCTATTTACTCAGATTAAGCAGTAGATGGTATTAGTTAGTAGTTCTCTTTTCTCAGCTTGTTAAAGGAAACCCCACGATTATACATGTAATAAGGAAATGACAAGTTAGTACTTCAAAAATCTTTAGTTGAAACTATATAGATAGTAAAGTGAATTCGAGGTGTTCCTATAATACATATACATACATATACACACATAAATACAAATACAGACATATATCTGTGTATACACACATATATGTATATATATATATACACACACACATATATTAAAGTGAATTTGAGGTGTTCTGATAAGGAAAACTAGGAGAAACTCTTACTGAATAAGACCAAGGAAAACCAGGGGAAAAGAGGAGGGATATGGGGGGGGTGGGGCGGAGTGTAGAAGAGGGAAACTTTCATGAAAAAGTACTAAAATAATTGAATGTCATGTACCTTGGCTAGAAGCCAAGAGGCTGAGAATTTGTATGTGCTCCGCTGCTGGTCTTTCTTCTGAGCTTGGCCTCATTTCTAACTCCCACCCCCACCCCAGCTTTCCAAGCCTCAAAGGCAAAGATGTCTATTAGGCACCCCCAGCAACTAGAAGCTAGCATTAGAATCAATAGGGAAACAGGGGAAATAATCATTAAATTTGCTATTGGGAAAATTTTAGGTTTTTCATTGAAAAAAATTTCCCTCCTAGCTCCCAACCTCTCTGGGAATACCCAGACTATCGCAAACACCTTACAATATATAATTATAAGACCAACATATCTCTGAAGAATCTCTGAAGTGCTCCCCTGATTGAAAACAGCGAACTTAGCCTTTCCAAGAGTGATGTTTAGAAATTTCCTGAGAGAATAAATATCAAATCTCTAATGGGATTTCGATATAAAAAGATAAATGAATAAGAAAATGGTACTGATGTAGCTGCTACATTTGGCTTCGTAACATTTTTTCTAAGCTCAATTCATCTTCTGAGGGTTCAGCTAGCATTACACACTTGGGGGATCAGGGACTATACTTTCCTCTCCAAAACCTGGAAGGGGATTGAAAATTCCATTTTGGCAGCTGAAAATATACCCTTCCTTTTTAAAGGGAAAATAATTTGATAGTTACTTCAAGAAATGAGCCACTTAAAAATGGACCCCAAATTATTTTCAACGTATGAAGAAATATTCCAAACTCTTACTCAACATATAATGGTCCTATACATTTCTGTTACCAAAATATACCCTCTGGAGATCACAAAACATTGATCTCTTGTAATCATCCAGTCACCTGGGTTTCCCTCTATAAAGATTTATCATTCGAATTCTGAAAACAGCTCTCAGTTCACATCCTCCTAGAGTTGAAGGCGCACTTCTTAGAGATTTGTCTAGTTAACTGAAAAGAGTCTGACGCCTATTTGTATATATGTAACATATTTTTTGGCTCTCTTAAATAAGAGCTGAGATATATTTACCCAGTTTCTAAGTAAATTGCCTTTCGGGTTCTCGAGCCCATGTTTTCATTTGTTAATTATTAATCATTTACCAGTTTAGATCCTATTTCCCTCAGCTGTTTTCCATGATCCTAAAGGGTTAATCTATTTTTATTTTTTTAGCTTAGAATTCAACTCTCGAGACTATATTATCTTGGGCAATGGCACTTCTTAGATTCCCTCATTCTCAGTCTATAAAATGGAAGGGCTGGATGAGATGGCTTCGAAAGTACCTTTCACTTGTTGATCTCTGATCTTATGATCCTGTCTTTTTTTTTTTTTTGACAGGTTACGAACTCTGCACACACACACACACACACACACACACACACACACACACACACACGAACACACATAGAAAGGCGAGAATGACAATGATTTCCTCATTTTCTTTTTCCCCAAAAGAAAACTCCCACTCGTAAAGGCTAGGAGTTATTCACTCGCGCGAAATTTCTGGTCTTAAGACAGAAGCCGCCAAAGCACTGTCGGAGAGATTCACTCTAGGGTGCAGATCCAAGTGCAGGTAGCTCCAAAACAGACCTGTCTCTTTACCTTGGGTTGCTCTGAGAAGCGAGAAGAATCCAACTGTGCTCCAAACTTGACTTCGGGACAGTGCGTGCAGGTACTGATTGGACCTAGAATCCCCCCCCTTTTCTCCCCAGTATCTTGGACCCCACACCTCAAGGAAGAGTATGATGGACTAGAAACCGGGGAGTGCTTGGACAGTAGTCTCCCCCCACCCGTTTCAGCAGCTGAAAACTGTTTGGAATCCATCTCGACTTCTTTGCCACACTAATAAATTCAAGAGGCAGATTAGAAGACAAAACATAAATGTTTTTCACATCAAAGGATTAATCACATAAAACCTCTCCCTTACCCTTTACCCCCTAATATGAATAAACAACCCCGAGAGAAAGTTAAAGATGAACATTTGCTTTAGCTACTCCCACACCCCCCTTCCCCAAATGATTGTGCGTGCCTTTTGAAAGTGATGAGTCTTAACTCACGGAGTCTCTTATCTAGAGTTTATGCACTCGAAACCATCAGTGAATAAATTGCTGGGGGTTGTGGCACGGGGCGGGGGCTAGGAGGGAAGAGGCGAGCGGGTTACAGTAGCTCACTACCTCCAAGGATGTCCGAAACCTAGCTGACTGCAGCTGACCTCCATCCCAAACACAGTTTGCCGCACCCCCTCCACTAGATTCTCCCTGAGCCACTGGGGTCCGAAATCTTGCGTTGATACAAATTCTCCAGGTATCCCCAGCTCCAAAGACACATGCCACCTCTCCCCACCAAGTCTAGGGATCTCGGGGATCTCATTCCAGTTGCATTCAGGTTGTCCAAGAATAGGAAGCGATCAATGCTCTGGAGATAGGGGCGACTCCCAAATGCTTCGGGTCAGGTCCCCACCTTGCCAGTTAAGGATGAGTAGGTAGGTGACGGAAGGGAACAAGGATTTATATAGCGCCTATGTGCCAGGCACCGTGCTGAAAAAACCCTTTACAAATATCTCATTTGATCCCCTCAACAGCCCTGCTAGGGTTGAGGGATTTAAGGCGGATAGAAAAGCGCGTCCATCCCTCACCTGGCTTTGACCCGGCAAGGAGGTGAACGATCACTCTCCAGCTTCCAAGGCTACAGCCTTTCAACGTGCCGGAGAACTTCAGGAGGAAAGTTTAGGGAGCCCCAGAGTTAAACTTCCAACGACTTGGAGCTGCCCCGATTATTTTGTTTGCAGCAGCAGACCCTCCGGATCCCCTTATGAAGGTTCTATTCTCAGCTCACAAAACGAAGTTTCACTTTTACTATCAACTTGAAAATGCCTAGATGAATACAGAAAGGACTTTGCGGTTAACCAATTCTGCTGCTAATATTTCGTCCACAGTCCATTCTCCACTTTTAAACTCTAACTCCTGGGAACACAACATATTTTAAGCTTTCCACACAAATGTTGATATTGGCAAATCATATCAGCTAACCATTCCCGAGTGAGGACAGTATTCTTTCTGTCTCGTTTGTTGGCAAACAAAATGAAGCCAGGATATCACAAATTTCTTAAGAGATCCGCGGACGGAAGGCAGGATGAGGGTGCATAACTCTCTTTGACATGAAGTCTTTTTCTTTTCTTTTCTTTCCTTTCCTTTTCTTTTTTTTTTAAGGAAAGTTGCCTTCTATTTCTACATACCACTAATGGCGAATGAACTTCCCTCTGTATTGGGAAAAGGCTTGGGACTTAGGAAATGCAATTGGAACGTTCCTAAACCGGGATTTGCCAAATGCCAAGCAGAAATCTCAGCCACCTAAAGATCCAGTATATTTCCACTGTCCTGAGAGAAAGCCTCCGGCGGGGTCCACAGTTTTCTTACCTTGAGGACCAGCACTATTTCCTGCAGAGTGGCTCAGGCCTCTGAAGAGGCCGGTTAGGGATACCTAGAACTTCTGGGTCAGTCTTATCAACTTGCAACATAATAGCGCCAACGCACCAAATACCGGCTCATGCTGCTACTCCTTAGACATCAAAGAGTCACAGACAATTTTTCCAACTCTTAACAATTTATCTAAATGCGAAAACCACAATGGACCATGAATAGAGGAAAGGTGAATGATGTTATCGAATATTTTTATGCAAAATATCTTAATCAAAGGAATCCAAAACGAGTTCGAATTTCTGCAGTTGTGCTGTGTTCAAAAACACGTTTAGTTTTTAAACCAAACACATTATAATTATCTTTTTAAACAATTCATTACAGTCATGACACTTATGAAGTTTCCAGTTCTCATTGATGAAGCAATTGCATCATTTAACAGTCTGAGTTCTTCTTACAAATCTAACTTTGAAATATTGCATTTTTGGGGAAAAAAATTGTCTTCAATACAACTAGTTGGTGAATATCAAAGTAATGATTTACAAGGAAAAGAAAGGGCTGTCCTACCCTCATCACATTTAGTTTGAATTTATTTTCTATATACTTATCTGACTTCATATTGTTCCCCTCCTCATTAGTAGAATCAGCCAATCCAAAGCTATTTCTTAAGTGCATAATTTACTACATGCAGGCACTGTCCTGGAAGTTCTTTAAAGGTACTCAGGGTCATTTTTGTCTTTGTATTCCCAATAATTAGGCTGTTTAGGACATATAGTAGGTGCTTAATAAAGGCACATTGCATTGAATTGAAAAGTAGTCCTGAATTTATTTTACACACTCAGTATTTCATGTCTTCCTCCTAGTTTTGGTGTGCAGTTATTTTTCCCACTATATTAAGAAATGTTCAAGAATTGAATTGAGTTAGGTAAAATATAAGTAACTGGTTATTCTGGGTTGAATACAAATGTCCTTTAATCTTGAAGTCTAATGTTAATAAAACCTTGAAATATGCACTTGGAGGTTATAAAGAAATATATCTAAATCAAAGACTAATGAGTTAAGGAAATTTGATGTATTTAATATCTCTTGTTTTTTTCTTCACATGTGTTCATCTATGTTAAAATTCATTTTGAGAGTGGATAATAATTTTCATGTGATAAAATCAATTAATTTTTAACCATATTCTTCCCTGGAATAGGCATCTCTAAATACTGAAACAAGCCATCTGTTTCAGAATCATTTAAGCTCTCTATTTCATACTATCTTATTCATATTACATCAGTTTATGTAAATTATGCAAAAGCAACCTACTTCAAGATTTTTATACTCATATATGTACACATATATACCTACATATGCATATAAAGTAAGTCAGGAATCACAGTGGATACAAGAAAGAAATGCCCAAATTACTTCGTTGCACAGGGATTTTGCTTTGAGACATGTAGTCAAAGTCAGGCAGGGACTTAAGTCTCCAGGGTTTCCTAAAGTAGAAAATGATGTTGAAAAAGTCCTCAGGGTACAGCAACTATATCCCTCCCAGAGATCCCAGAAAGCAAGGATCCTCAAAAGTATCTTTAGTGACAGCTAGCAGTATCAGACGCCCCAGGGAAATCTCCAGAACTACTGACATAGTAGTCACTTCTGCCTTCATAAGTCTAGACATTGTTCTGAAGACTAGGATACCTGAAAATCACCTCTGCTTCCCTCATTTCCATTCCCACTCCCTCCACTCATACTTTGTATAATTCTAGAAGATTGAAATGAATATATGAGATATGGGGGGGAGAACCCTCAATAATTCAAACATCAGTAATTTGGAATGTGATAGTTCCACTTGGGTTAGGTTAGAATCTATTTTTTTTTTTTTTTGCATTTCTATAAAGAAAGTGTTTGTTGGGTAAATTCAGAGTGTATATACAATGACCACAGAATGCTTAAGCCTATTTGAAAGAATTTGCTGTTTTAAAGGACCATAGGACTTTTTTTTTGTAACATGCAAGTGAATAATACTAATTTTTAAAAATTAGCCCTAATCAAATCCAGCCAGGCAATTCCTCCCCTTGGAGAATTTAGTTAAGCAGTTAGCTTAAGTAACTGTAGCACATGAAAACAACAATGCTGAATTTTTTGGGAATATTCTTTAATCCAGATTTCTTTAATTCTGGCCAACTTTTCCAATTAGCAAACTTGCTGTAATTTAGGACAATTATCCTTTGTTCAGTTTTTACCTTTATTACCATTAGCAATTGACATCCAATTTCATTCAATTTTTAAAATGTGTATTGAGAATTTGCGATATATATATGTACAAGTATGTTATGATTGATTGCTACCTGCAAACGGGTTTTCTAAAAACTTCACAGATGCCAGGTGAAGAACCCCTGGAAAAGAAGTAGTGATGGTCTTGGGGGAGGGAACTTCAGAAAGAATAAATGGGTTTAGAAAAGCCACTATGAAGAATGGAAGGTGATGTAGTAACAAGTATTTATTAATCACATGACTACGTACCAGACACTATGACAAGCACTGGGGATATAAGAGGAGTGTGATAGCATTGTTAAGAGATTTACAGTGGAAATTGATGCAATCAGGGATATACTTTCTCCAGGGAACTTCCTCCTATTTTAATATCTTTTCCCCTGCCTTCAATCCAGAGATCTGAACTTCTCAATCAGTCTTTTATCTAAATAAATCAAAGTCTGTTTTGTTAAAAAAAAAAAAAAACAAACAAAAAACCCAAACCAAACAAAGTAAAATTAAAAAAAATACAAGCAAAAAGAAAGACAATGCCTACCCTCAAGGAGCTTACATCCCAATGGGGGAACCGACTCAGAAAAAAGAACTGAAAGGAGGGAAGGGGAGAAAAGTCCAGGACAGGGAAAAGTACCCACAGGGGAGCATGGTGGTGAAACTGAGAGTCTGAAGCATAGTTGGGAGGAAAAAGAAGCTTGGTGAGCTAGGGATCTTTCCCAAAATGGAGGCCCCAAGTGGAACTCCCCACAAAAGGAGAAGAGACAAAACATGGCAAAAGGATGTTCCAAATTGAGAAGGCTCCAAGTAATGTAAAGAAGTTTCAGAGTGAGATGTCAGTTAAATCAAGGTAACAAAGTCCAGAGAATCAACAAGAGATCAGTATAAGCATTGCTAAACAGTAAAGTCACAATTGAAGTTAATTAATATGTTTATTTTTAGTGGACTCAATCAGTATTTTTTTTAGAACTTTCTCTAGCATTGAATGGTGTGGAGAGAAATAAAACAATGAGGATGACCCAAAATAGGAGATTAGTAAGGCAAAGAAGCACATCTTGGAAAAAGGTGACCAAGTAAGGAAGTAAGTATAGTGACCAGTGTTTAAGGCTGGAGGTCAAGAAGTGTGGAGAAGGATGGACTGAGAAAATAGTGAAGAACTGGGGAATAGGAGCTTAAAGGAAGACCAAGAGCAGGTTCTATGGCAACAGCAAACTGGGACAAGCTGAAGAACCATTCTCATAGATTCCTATTGGTCTTTCCATCTCTGTTTTGTGAGTGGCACACGGGGTAAAGCTCTGGTCCAAGACTCAGGATACTTAACTTCAAATCCAGCCTGGGATATTCACTAGCCATGTTTCCCTGAACAAGTCATTTTACCCCTTGTACTTCAGTTTCCTCAGCTGTAAAATGGGGTTAGTAATAGTACTTAGCACAGCTCTGGGTATATAGGAGATGCTTCACAAATATTGATTCTGAAATTCCCTCCTCCTCTTTCTAATCCACCCATCATAGTATTGCCCCTACAGTTTTCTTAATGAATTCTATTCAAAACCCTTCAGCAATTGTCTTGTATTACTCCACCATCAATCTCCAGGATATCGTTTTTTCCTTTTCTTACACTATTACCTTCCTTACTCAACATCCCATTCTCATAATGGTTTTACTCATATTCCTATCCATGGAAAAACTGATACTTCCCCACTTCTACCCTCCCACTCATTCTACCTACTGAAACATCCAGTGTTCTTAAGGGCAGGGACTCTATGTCACTATTCTTTTTTCTTGATTTTTTTTTTCTAGTTCTTAGCACCAAGCCTAGCACATTAAAGTTGAAGGGCCAATTCAGATCTATCTTAAACAAATATTATTAGCACCTGTTACAAGTCAGGAACTGTGCTTAGCTCTGGGGATGCAAAGCCCAAAAAACCAAAATAGTTCCTGACTTCAAGGAGCTTAGATTCCTGTTTTTCAGGAATATTTTGCTGATCTTACTACCTGAAAGGGATTTCTAGCTCCTGAAACTTTTCATAATATATTGAAAATCTCCTTTGCACTTAATATGCTGTGCCTTGTGTTACTTATTGGTTGACATGTTTAGCCTACTGGGATATCTCACTAGGACCTTACATGGAGATGACATTGGCTTCTCAAAGTTCTGGGAAATACTATTTTGTTCCTCCTTTGTCTTGGAAGAGGATCAACTTCAACTGTATCTGGAGGGTGGTGGGAGAAGTAGTGTGATGAAAGGGGACAGGAATGGATGTGGACCTGGTGATGGGTTGTATCTGTCACACAAAGACCTATAATTCTGAGGGGTTAATCACCAGGTCAACCCTGAGATGATTGGGTTTTTTTGACCATAGCAATTCTCAGATACTAAAATATGGCTGGGTTTCCATCTGCATTGAAAGGAGTGTCTACACATATTCTTGAAGTACTGAATTGTCTGTGTTTTATGCTCCTTGTAGACTGTAAGCTCTTCATACACAGTGACCGTGTCATTTAATGCACCTTTAGCATTTAGCATAGTAAAGATAACAAATTAATATTTTGATTAAATTAATTGATTAAATTACTTTTGATTGATTAAATACTTTTTTTATTCAAATCGATTTGAATTGATGAAAGACTGTGGTCAGGAAGGGAAATTTCAGGACTCAGTATTTGAAGATGAGTGAGTTTACAATGTATGATTATCAAAGTCTTCTGCAATTCTCCACTTAGCTTTTGCTGCTATATCTCACATTATTCCATTCCAGGCTAACTGGACTATTGGATTTGGTCTTCTTGAACACACTCCGATATTTCCTTCTTTTGTACTTTTGCAGTTCTCCATCTTGGAATGCTCTGCTTAGCCTAGTATCTACCTATTGAAATCTCATTCATCTTTCAAAACTCCATAAAAACATAAACTTAATGGGCATGGGAACTATCATTTTTATCTCTGTATCCTCAACACCTATTCACAAAACCTTGCACATAATAAGTGATTAATCAATGTTTATTGTATTGAAAGTCAAGCTCAAATATTCTCTCCTTCATGTGACCCTCATTGATTTCCTCAGCTAGAAACAATCTATCCCCGATTAGACATATTCAGAACTGTGTGAACTAGATGTGATCTTGAATAATTATATGATCCAACCTCTATACAAGGCAAAAAATATTTTTAGTGCACTAGAAGAACTTTTATTTAAAAAGAACACTGTAATAAATAGTTTGTCAAGTGATGAATTCATTGGTTAGCAGTTTCTTTTTCATTTCATTTTACTGTTATTATTTTTTGAGATTGGGACTCTTTGTCTTGTCCAGGTAGGAAGGTTAGCAGACGCTGATGGACCTTATTCCAAAGCTGATTGACATGGCATCTTTAAATTTCTCTTTTTGTTGGACCTGGGTCAGGTTGTACCTCGTTAGTCAACCTGGTAGTCCCCTTCTCTGAGGGGAAAGGCTTACTAAGCCTGATTTAGTGAGGATAACTGACTGTAACTGAGAACTCCTCAACTCCAGTGATCCATCAGAATCAGCCTCTTCACCATCACAATTTTGTACCATTGCACAAAGATGTCTCCTTCTCAGAAAAATGTTTTAAAGTTTGTAACATGAAATACACAGTTAAAATAAAGCAAATTATTTTGAAATATAGTTACTAAAATATTAAAACATGTTCATGAACTCCATGTTAAGAACCTTCAATCTCATTCAAGACAGCTAGTAGTCCAACTGAAAAGCTCCTTATAAGTCAGATTAAATCTGGAGTATCTAAATCAAGTCAGCATAAGTTAAGAGGGAAATAAACAAAGTAGGATGTTTCCAGACTTGGATAACCAGGAAGGTAAGGGATCTTGAAAAAATGTAATAACATATTAAATTCACTTGAAGGCATTTGCAATATTTAGCCTGGAAAAGAGAAGATTTAGGTGGGGCATGATAGTTTATCTTTAAGTACTTGAAGACTTAATATAGATATTTATATATATTATTATTATTGATACAGGCATTAGACTTTTTCTGTGTAGCTCCAAGGAAAGAAATAGGATAAACTGGTAAAAGTTATGGTGGGGGGAGGGAGGTTTGCACATTTGAGTTCAATATTTTAAAGATTCTAACAATTGAAAAGTAGCTGGCAAATGAGGAATAACTTTGAGAAACCATAATGGGTTGTGTCAAGAATCAGCGAGCTTTTGATCATTGGAAGTTTTCAAGGAAGCATACAGAGCAGAGGTTTCAAAACATATAGCCATGAGTGAAGCCCAAGTCGGAATAAACTGTAATTGGGAAATACTCAACACAATAAATAAAACATAATAAAACATAGATAATATTAATATGTAGTTTTCTAAGTTAATATGTGGCCCTTAGGGATCTTTGTGTACATTTGGGTGGCCCCTGTTTCTCTCTGAGTTTATTTCTGGTTGAGAGGAATATCAGTCACACGTATTGCAGACAGTATTCTTGTGACGTGTAGAAAGGCTGGGTTCATATGATTTATGTAGTTTTTAGAACACAACAGATTTTGATCCTGTTATTCCTTCTGAAGAATATTTCCCACGTTCTTTTAAAGTTTTGCCCCATGCCCCACTCTGAGCCATCCTACGAAGTCCCCATGATGCCTGTTTCAAAGCAGCTAAACCCTGGATTTTTCTTTAACATCGGGAACCTAAATTGACTCTTAAAATCTAGGGCAGGAATACTGACCCCAACCTGGTCTGGCATCCATGGACCAGTCCGACATAACCTTGAACAGACTTTGACCAGGGTCTTCTTCCCTGGTTTAGCCCATTCCAGATGCCTGCTGTCCCCAAGATGGCTGACGGCAAGCACAGGGTTAGGACAGGACCCTACAGGACAATGACCTCTGCCCAGCCTGGCTCTGAGCCATCCCCTGAAGTCCCCATGATGCCTGTTTCAAAGCGGTTGAACCTGGGATTATTCCAAGTTCCCTCTAGCATCAGGAACCTAAATTGACTCTTCCAATCTAGGGCAAGAGTCCTGATCCCAACCTGGGCTGGCATCTGTGGGCCAATCCTACAAAACCTTGAACAGACTTTGACCAGGGTCTTCTTCCCTAGTTAGCCCTTTCCAGATGTCTTCTGTCCCCAGGATGTCTAATGGTAAGCACAGAGCCCTACAGGACAAGACCTGCTGCCCATCCAGAACCTGAAATGTATGTCCCCTGATGTCCCCATGATGTCAGTTTCAAAGTACATAATGCTAGACTGTGCCTCACCCTACAGTTGGTGTTGGGATGCAGAAGCTTGCCTCCTTTCCTTTGGCTGCTTTCACAGCCTGACTCCTTAAATCTCCTGTGAACCCTCTGAAAATGTAAGATGCAAATAAAGCATTCCTCCCTCAGGGAAAAAAATAAATAAATAAAGCTTTGCCCTGTGTTACTCCAGGGTGTTATCTGTGTTATTCACAATAGATGATGAAAGGACATTATGTGTTCTGGAAAGAATATAATGAATTTTGTAAGGAATCCAAGGTGAATGATTTTTTTAACTCTGATTTGAATTGACAAAAGATTATAGTGAGAAAGGGGAATTGCAGAGCTAAATATTTTGAAGATGGAGGAGTTACAATATATGGCGACAAGGCCCTCACTATTTAACTTTAATTGCCATATGTCACACTTTTTCATTCAAGGTAAAGGTCTATAGTTTTGCTAAAATGGAAATGATATGTGTCATTTTGCCATTAGAGAGTGAAATACCTTTTCTAATTTCTAAAGTACTTTATAAAGTACATATTGCAAGAAGATTCTGAATTGATTAGTATATTTGAGACCTACATCTCTGAATCATAGGGTGTTTAAACAAGAAAGGACTTAAGACATCAACTGCTCTAATCCTATCATACACAAAACTGTAAGTGAGAAACCTGGCAACTAATGCCTACAGATAGTATATGGCAGAACCAGGACTTCAAGTCAGATTTTGACTTGGGAGTCCAATGATTTTTTCATTACTTGGATCATGTTTAAGGAAGCTGAAGCCTAAAGACTTTTAAAAATGTAATTCCTTTTTTGTTTTGCAAATATCATCCAAAAAAAGTTCAGCAAAACTTAAGAAGTATTGGCTCAGAAAAAATTTCTCATTTTGGCTCAATTTCAGAACTTTGGGCTGAGAAAACAAGGTGATTGATTCTCAGGAATGATACAGACACAAACATGCCTAGCCATGAGAGTAAAAATCCTGTGCCTAGTCATTGCTTTACGCAACACTGAGCTGTTCCAAATATGGGCCTCCTTTTGAAGTTAATGGCAGTTCCATGCTTAGATCAACTTTGCTTGATAGAGACAAAGATGAGAAACAGGCCCACCATATCTATATCTCCTTGTAATCCTTTGTTGATGCATAGACACAATGACTTTCAGAGAATATCACAAATCTATTTCATAGTCCAAGGCAGTAAATTTTGCATTCTTTTTCATTTAGAACACATGTACCCAGAATATTTCCTAAGGAATATTCATCTAGAGATAAGCAAACACTGAAAATTCACTATTTTCTAATCCATTTTCTCCTATGTTTGTCATTTTTAGAAATACTTCAACTGAAATTTCTCTTATCAATCAATAAGTATAGATGAGATTACATTTTCTTTCATATGAAGGTTATTTGGAGGTACTTTTCAAACAATAAAGTAAGTAAATTTAGAGAAGCAACCACTCTCTAGGACAAGAATAATTACAGCTGTGTCCAAATAGCACAAAAATATTTGAAAAAGGAATAATATGTTTTATTCAATTTTGAACTTTGATTTTCTTAAATTCTGAAGTTTTGCATGTCTGTCATTCAATCAGTATCTATTAATCAAGCATCTGTTAGGTTCCTACGTATCTGGCATTGTGCTGTTCAATTAAATTTGGGTTTAAAGTATAGTAGGACCCAAGTTATCATATAAACTTAGATGTATCACAGGTCAAATCATACCCCTTACAATATAACATCTATATACAGGAGAAACAAGATATAACAGTTGAACTATAAATTTTAATCCTGTTTAAAGTTTAATTCTGTTTTTCATTACTAGGATTATAAAGGACTTCTGGTCTATTTTACAACCCTGTCTATGATCAAAACAGATAGATTTTGAAAACAGAATAAAATAGATGATATCTAAACAAAGGCTAATAAATATAATTTAAATGATGATCAGCTCTTCTTATCACAATTCATTGCTTAGGCTTATAGAATAAATGATCCATTGAAAACGTCCTACTTTTAAATGAGCCATTGAAAACATCCCACTTTTCCTTTTTTTTTTTTTAGTTTCTTTTATACACCTCTCCTTCAGGTCTCTGCCATTGACCTGCTAATCCTTTTTTTTTTTTTTTTTTTTTTTTTCTGCAACCAGCTCCTGAGCAGTAGTCTGCTATTGGGTTGTTAAGTTCTTTGCTGGTTGAGAAAGTTGCCCTTTTTTACTGGAAATCAGCTGTCACCATCAGAATCAGTATCTTCTTAACTAAGAGGCAAAATAGTAGAGGAGAAAACTTTAATTCTATTACAGTTCCTAGGGAGGAATTATATTTTATAAAGACAACTTATAAGAAAAGGCTTGGATGTTTCCTGTTATAGAATTTTTAAAGGGCTAACATCTTTAAGTTCAAAGTGTCACTGGTTAGCTCACTTATTATTTAGTAGAATTATACAAATAACAGTTTTCCCAATTACTATAGATATAGTCATAAAGTTCCCCACCAGTTCAAAAATATTAGTTATCTCCTACTGTATGAACTCTTTGCTCAAACAAACATAACTTCCTCCACATGTGATTCTATTTTTCCTTACTGTATGTCTTTTTCTCAAAACTTATCTCTGCCAATCCATTTCTATTCCCCCCCCCAAAAAAACATAGCTCTAATCTCCAAAATACTTCATATACTGCCTAGGGGTACGCTCCCCTCAACTCACAAATGGATTCCTCTGAAACTTGAAACTCCAGATTAAAGGCACTATATAAGCCCTTATGTCCTTAAAGACGGTATATACCTCAAGAGCCCCTCTTTTTTCTTCCTTTTAGTCAGAAGAAACAAGCAAAAAAAAAAAAACACTTAATAAAATAGTATAGTAAGAAAAGTAGAAGTGAAACATTCCTCTCCTAGATGTGGAGCATGATTTCACCAATAAATGTACATGCAAACAATGAGAAGAGGGAACCTATCTAGGCTATGCACATGGAGAAAATCATATATAGGGAGTGCTTGTGAAGGACTGCTACACCTTTGATGCTGTGGTTCTGTTGATGGCTCTGGGTGGTGTCTCTGCGCTGTTCCTATTGGGTCCGTTTCTCACTGGTCTCATGTGGTCTATTGCCTCCCCTCTAGGAAATGTTCCCACAAGTCTCTTGTGGCCAGTGTTCAATATTGTGGTTATGGCCTTGTTCTTGCTGCCAGGTGAAGGTAAACTAGGCATGAGGTTCTGAGGGAGTTTTGAGCTCCTGGATTCAGTTGGAGTCCTCTGGCAGAGGTGCTGCTTCTTTCTCTTAAGAATATGAACTGATTTAGAAATGATTCTTTTCAAGACCAGAGACTTGTGTGCTATAACTCTATTTAAAAAGAAAAGAAAAAAAACTAACCTATGGGACTAGGCAAAAAACCCTCCAATGGCTTTTAATAAGGGATTTTTTTTTAATAATTTCTTTCAGCCTTGGTTGAAGTGGATGCCTCCTCTTCAGAAGGAGATTTTTTTTTTGCCTTGGATCAAGCTTTTTAGAACAGAGTCAGAGCTACTCAAGCTAAGTAGTGCTTTTGAATTTAATTCTATTTTTTTAACCTATTATGCTTTAAACCCAAACTAATTGAACAGTGCAGTGTCAGACAACATAGTATTTACTGCTTAGTTAGGGCAGGTGCTGTCTTAGAGGGTTTAGTCTGACTTAGAATTAGAAACTCCTCTTTGTTCCCTAGTTAATTTTCAGTTACTAAACTGTACTTAGTTAGCTATCAGCCAAAAAAAAAATGCTTTATTTATTTTATTTATCTAGCACAATTTTAGAGATTGCCCTCCCAATGAACTAAGGGATCTTAGGATTCCTCAATTCCAAAATTCTTTTCTTTTCCCTGATTAGTTGGAGGGGGGAAAAGAGGAGGAACTAAACTAAGCCCAGAGGCAAGGTCTTCCCCTAGAAGATCAATCTTTGACTTTCCATGTATATACATGGCTGGTAAACGTCTTCAGGCTTTAAAAGCTCTGCTCTTCCATGACTACCTTTCTGAACTCTGGTTTGTTTCCTCTCTGAATCACTGATTAGAACTTTTGTAATTTGAACTTGTATTATCATTCCTATTTTGGGTTTTTTTCCATGTGGATCTGTCTTTCCAACTGGAATTTTAGCTCTTTCAGGGAATGCGGCATCTGATGATTAATTATTTGGCATGCTTTCCATCTTATGATTGATTTTGAGTAAGGAAAATACGTGCGGCTAGTGTCCATTCCCTGAAGATGGCGTGGGAGCGCTAGGATCTCCGAGTACTCTCAACCAACACTTGCATCATTTTCTATTACACTTCTCTGGTCACAAGTTAAATTTGTTGCCATGCCCAGAAGCAGCTACTTACATGGTGTGTGATCTCTCTTGAATGTGAAAATAAGTACTAACTCACCACATCCCACACATGGAAAGTCACATGTAGAAAACTGGGTTTCTGGATACTTAGCTAGAAATACTTGTTTTTTCTTGTCTTCATAAAACGATGAAATCACAGGATTGAGAGGGACCATCTAGTCTCCCTGAATAGGAATCTCCTCTCCAATAGACTTGAGAAGTCATTCTAATGATAGTAAAACAGCACCTGATATTTATATATCACTTAAAGTTTACAGTCTTTTACATACATGATTCTATTTGAAAAGTCAACTGATTAGGTACAATACTATAATTGTTATTTCCCCAGTTTTTCAACTGACACTTGAAAATTTCAGCGCTGAGGTCTTTGTCACTTTCTGACACTGCCCATTCTACTTTGAGATAATTCAAAATATTAGGAAGAAGTTTTTTTCTTAAGATGAGCTAAAATCCACTTCTCTTGAGTTTCTGCCTAGTTCTGTCTTTGGGGGCCAAGTAAAACATGTCTAAACCCTCTTCCACAATGATCATTCCAAATGCTTCCTTCTAGCGATTATTATTCATGATCCCAGGGGGTAGAGTGGAATAATCATGGACTCCGGAGTCCGAAGGCCTGGGTTCAAATCTCACAGAACTTACTACTTCTCCTGACCCTCAAGTAGTTTCACCTATGAAATGATGGCAATTGAGGTCCCTCCCAACTTTGGATTTATGATTCTTTGATTCACTTAAATTTTCTCCTCTCACTGCTCATCACTCCCAGTCCTTTAGCTTGATCTTCTTATGACATAGTTTCTAATTCCCTTTCCATAACAACTGCCCCTCAGGAGAGGTTTCCAGCTTGCCAGTGTTCTTTTTAACACGTGTATACAGAACTGAGCAAAGATACTATGGCTGTGGTTTGACCACGGCAGTGAACAGGACTAGCACCTTGACAGCTCTGGATACAATGTTTCTATTAATTCCGCTTAAGAGTCCGTGAGCTTTTTGGCTTCCATTTCTCTGTGGATTCATATTGTTTACAATTTGTTAAAAATTCCAGATCTTTTTTCCTATGAACAAAGGTCTAGCCAAATATTCCCTCTCTGGTATCTGTGTTGTTGTTTGTTGTTTTTAAACATAGTCTAAGACTTAATAATTGTCCCTGTTAAGTTTTATATGATTATGTTTGATGAATGGTTCTGGTCTGCTGAGATCATTTTGGATTTCAGTTCTGTTATCCAATGTGTTAGTTATCATCTACAAATTTGATAAGCATGCCATCTACTTTCCTATCCAAGTCACTGATAAAAATGTTGAACAGAGAAGGATAAAAGTCAAAGACACTTTTCCAGATGGTCACTTATTCATTAATCATCACTCATGGGGAGCTATGATTCCTTCAGTTTTGATTAAATTTATTATTTCACTTAACTGTACTGAGCAAACAGGAAAAAGAGCATCACTTAATTTGAGCTTTTTAATAATTTTTTGACTAGTATCTTCATAAACAAAAGAAAATGATGAAAAATATCGATATTCAGCTCGATTTAAAATAATGCTCTGTATATAGTATCATATTCTTATTTGATTCTAGGAAAATAAGGGAAATATCATGATCATGATCATCACTCACTACCTAAAAATGGAGTATTACTGTCATTTCTCTAATAATTTAATTGCATGAAACATTCAAACTGGTTGCTGAATAAGAGTCGATGCTGGTAAGTCCGTTTTAGGCACTGAGGCAATTTAATGGTAAGCATCTAGCTGAACAAACTGAGACTTTCCACTTCACTGATTTTATATATGAACCATAAAAATATCCATCAATACCAACTTTAATGTGGTTTTGTCCTACCATTTTCAAAATAAGTTGAGATTCAATAAAATATTTCCAATCATGTTATATTGCTATGTGGAAACTGTTAGTGAAAAGACAATAATGTAATGGCCTGTTGCACAAAACAATTGCATATGGAGTTTATGTTTCTAAACTCAATTTCTAGGCCACAACATATGAATCTATGTTTTCTTTATTGACTGACATCTCAAGGCTCATTGACTTTTTTTTACCTCAATCACAATTTAAAGGGATTTACAGGTTTTAATGGGAACAAAGTCCAGAAAAATTGTAGTGATGGTAATGATAATGGGGATTCAAAGGGAGAGAGTGAGCAAGTAAAGAAGTGCATTCAAGATATGTTTAAGCATTTCTTTTCTCCAGCTGAAAGCTTTCAAAAAGGAAGAAACTAAAAAGAAGGTTGACTGGATCCTATTATTCAACTAACATTTAGATGGAAAGTCACTGAAAACTCTGGAATGTTGCTTTATGAAAACAGTTCTGGACTCCAGGGAGCAATAGCACTGAAAGTCCATGAAAGGTAACTGCAAGATTTTGCATATTTAATTTAGTAAGTTGTCACTGAATTTTACTAGACAATTAGAAAGACTGGACATCTATAACTTCAGAAAAATATGAAACATAACAAAATGATGCTTGGAGTTTGGAAAGACTTGAAAGAACTGGTTATTTGGGGGATAATTTTATGAAAATATAAATTTCTAAGACTTTTCTGAGTCAGAATAGTAATCACTTATTAGATTCACATGTACTTGCACGTCAAAATAATAAATATTCCACATGTTCAAACAGCAGTACTGTTAAAATATCCAGTTTGTTTTAATTTATCAAGTTCACTTTAATTTGAAAGACCATCTCTAAAGTAAACTGTATCTTGATAAATTTAACGATTAGAAAAACATTTACAAGAACATCATGAAAATGAACCAATTTACCTATGGAAATATGACAATTCTCCCCATCTAGTTCCATAACATCAATTATAAGACTGAAAACTTAAGACAAAATAAAAATTCCTTCTACAAAATACAGTAAGTAGTATCAATGGAAATATATCTATAATTAGGAGGCTAAACTTCCCCAAATTTTTACTAACAGATTTATCATTATTGCCAACAATTTTATCTTGAACTTACGAATCATGAAATGTTTTTAAAACTACAGAAATTGGTTTTAGAAATTCCCCCTTACAATTATATCAAGGGTTAAAATTTTCTGGAGACCATACCACATGAGCACAGGAACCTTTGTAAAAATTGTATTTTACTGATGGGGAGTAAGATAACCCCACCAGAAAACTAAATTGCAAAACATGTACAGTAAAACAAATTAAATGCAGTACTCTAAAACTTTGTATCCAATTGGTAACATATAACCAGATATTCACAGACCTCTTGAAAAGAAACAGCTCGCCATATGTTTTGCATGTTGAAATTTGAAAGATTAGTTGAAAGTTTTCGCCTTCCTTTTCCCACTTTCCCATCCATCGCTGACCTGCACTGGATAGTCTCGATGTGATATCCATTTTTTCTTAGAATTTCTTCTCCCTGGAACAGCTATTATCTTAACTGAAAGGCAAAAATAACAGCATTAAGAATAAACCTTCACTTAACATGATCCAAGTAAAATTGGTTTAAAAAATAACAATAAACATGATTAAGTCAAGAGTATGTACTTGGGGGTCACTGACATTTTTCATTTATTAGAAACATATTTTTGTTGTTTGGGAGTAAAATTATTTACTGAAGACTAGGGTAGTATTTTTATGCCCATTTTAGTTAAAAAAAATAGTTACTTGAAAATGTAATCACTAGATATAATTGTTTCTTAGCTTCTACACTTATTTTATCAATAAAAACACCCTAATGATTAGATATTTATGAAATAAACACTCTTGATTTTCCTGAATCACATATCGTTATTTTTTTTTCCAAGGACAGATTTGGGTAAATTGGAGAAAATACTGCAAATACCAACAACAATTACTAGAGATGAAAAGTAAGATTTATGAGATCAGAGTAGAAAAATGTCATATCCTCTTTACTCTGGAAGAGAAGATGGAATGCTAATATATTAGGAACTTTTTTTTTACAATATTGTAATAATTGGTTTTTCATCATCCCAGAAGAGAGAACAAGAGGAAACAAGTAAATGCTGCAGAAGAGTTTGACCGGTGGCAGAACACCAAATGCCAGGTATACCTCAGCCTGGTAAGCAGAGGATTTATTCTGCCTTCAAATTTTGGAGATAGAGAATAAGGAGAGGTAGCCTTGAAGATGTTGTCTAATGAGCATGGAAGCAGGTCATGATATATTTGATATTAACTTGTACACATAGATATCTTGTATCAGATGCAATAAAACCCTTCTTGACAATGTGTTGTTGAACACTGCATTAAGTTAGCAAGAAGCTATTGACTATAATCAATGAGAGAACAATCAGTTATCCTGTGAATATATATATACACACACTTAAATACACATGTACATATATGTATGTGTATATCTATGTATGCCTGCATGTATGTATGTATAAAATATCATAATGGCAATGGGTGAGATTAGTTGGTTTTCTATAGTCCTTTTCAGAGCAACAATTTTATAAAGGAAAAAAGAAATCTATCTTGTTCTGGGTATTAATATTTAATTATCAGGTTAGATATTTAGTCAAATTTTAATAAGCAAGTGGTTAAATAAAGGGATCATCAACTTTAGACACTTAGGAGGAATTATTCTCTAAATTCAAGTTTGGCACAAGAAAGGATTAATATCACTTGTAGACTTGCACAAGTTCCAACTCTATTAGCCTATGTTGGCAGCAGGAGTGCCTGAGATGTGGGATTACATTTTGGCTCTGATACTTACTCTATGTGGAACGTTGGCCAAGTCATTTAACCACTCTTACTCATACTCTCCTTATCTTTAAAGAAAAACCTTGAGTTGGAGGACCTTGGAGGTTCCTTCCATCTCTCAATCTATCACCCTATGATTTGGTCAGTCAGTGAATTTATTTACTCTAGGGCTCTTGAAGAGAGCACATGAACTCCTCAAAGGTGAGCAGATTGTACTTTTGGGCCATAGGCTCAGACACACTGTTCGATCTGTCACCTTCACATTCCTGAAAGGCAGACAAAATAAAATCTGTTATTTTAGAGAAGAGAGTGAGGTTAAATGCTTAAGGTGACTGAGTCTGTTAGAAATAGATGTGCATCTAAAATGAGTTTTGGCATTCATGTCAGAAATCGCAGCAGAGAGACTAATAATTAAACTGAGATGTTGAATGATCTTGGCTTTTAGATGGGACAGTCAGATTTACTTACTGTAAATTTGCTTCTTGAAAATCATTTAGGCACATTTATAAACTGTATAAACCACTTCAAGCAACTGCGGTGTTGATCAGAGTACTATCAATGTCATTGTTTTCTAGTAATAGACAAATAACCAAGTAGAGTTAAGAGAATTTCCAAAAAGATTTATCTTACTCTAAGTATCAAACTAGCATCCCGCAGAGAGAGAGACCCTAAGAGGCCAAAGGGGTCTTTGAAATCATTTAAGTCTAACCCCTATCCAACATACTTCTTCCACCCAGGACTCTTGGTCATTCAGCCAGTACTTCAGTAATTCTAGCAATGATCAGACTCACAAACCAGTTCATTGTGTAGTCCTACTCCATTTCATGATTCAATGAATAATTTTTTTCATTAACAGATTGACACATATTTTGTACTGTTTGTGAGTTTTGAAAATTTGTCTCAGGTAAGAACAAAAACACAGTCCATACACTATGTCATGAATAAACATATACTCACACCCACATCCGCAAATTTGGATTGTGTTTTGTTTTGAGAAAAGGTGTGGAAGGAAAGGGTTGTTTCATAGAAAATCCATTGGGGTATCATTTAGTATCCAGAAAAAGATGCTGAAAAAGTTAGTAAAAGAATAAGTGGTCCCTCAGAAATATCAAACGAAAATTTTGGCATACATTTTTTTACCTTATAAAGGATATAGAATGGTGAATTTTTTCTATTCATGGAATGATCAGGTTTTTTTTTTTCTTTAAATAAGCAATTTATGGACTTTTCATGATTACACTGCATATTCTATGTTATGTCAACAATAGTTAGCATTTTAAGATATCTACTTCTATTAATGTACAAAATGAGAATATGTACTTGAAGCTCATATACTCTGGGTCTACTATATTACCATGTTTTAGGGTCATAGAAAAAAATTATTAATGTTTTCATTAATTAACAAAGCTTTTTGAAAATGATAAAAAAACAAAACATTGTAGTGTTTGGTGTATATTTACAATATTTGTGCTTAGAAATATGATTTTTATTGTTAGCTAAGTTCAATTTATCGAGGGATATCTTATATTTAATCAAATCTCTCCCCCAGTTTTATACTCTTGATGTTTACTAAAGAATTTCCATTTGTAACAAATTCCATTAAAAATATTTCCTAATATGGATAGGCTCTCTTTGTTATAGTCTGTCTTTCAACTGAATTCTCAGGTCACTGTGTCCTTCCACACAATGTGACCCCTATATTTAAGTGACAATCTGTAATCTTTTCATAGCAAGTTGTAACTCCTTCTGCTAATATCAATAATTATACCTAAAAACAACTATTATGTGATATTACAGGCTGGCTCATTCATAACAGTCTCTAAATACATTTTTGCTGGAATGGAAATGTTTAAGGAAAATTAGCAGTCCATGTGGCATTTAAGATCAGATTGAACAAATAGAGTATTTTTGAAAGATTATTTTTTGTGTGATTAAAAAAGCCTATAGCAGTATTATTTTGCTATTTGTAGATAAACAATTTGACCAGTCGTCAATAAAGCATCTTTCTGCATTGTGTTGTGACATATTTTTGTTATTATAGAAATAACTTCAAATTAATAGATATATAGAAAAATAAATTGTGGTGTAAAAACAACAGAATTGTGTGAAGTCATTACTATGTTCAATGATTACCTCGAAAAATTGGAAAAAAATGTTTAAAGGAGCAATTTAACACAGTCAATGTATAATCATTCTAACACTATTTATCCATCCAAGAATAAAATAGTAAGAGACTCAAGTAAGAAAACGATTCGATATGAAAGATATCTCTTACGAGAGCCTCTTGGAACAACATTGCCAAAGTCCCTTTCCTCCATTCTCTCAAAAAGACTATTGTCAGGCCATATGAATCTTAGACAATCTTCTGAAGCATATTTTCAGGTGATTGTGCAGAACAATCAGCCAATCTTTTAAATATGTGCTGAAAGCATGTCGAAGTGTAGTTAAAATGCTCTCATTTTCAAGCAGCCACTTCTTTGCTGTTTAATCTGTTTTCTGCTAAAGATTTGTTCTGGTCTTTTTTTGGTTAAATCCCTGGTTCTTTAACAAATGTCAAGGTCTACATATGCTGTGTTTTGATAAGTAATTTAATATGTAAAATGCTTTGAATGAAACTCCTGGTATGTATAAAAAAAAACTTGGTTAAGCAGGTCATGATAGAAATTTCATGATGTAGAGTAATACGTCATAGGATTTTCATTGATACATCCAACATTGTGTGTCTGAAGATATAATTTATTTCAAAGTCTTTCCCATATTGCATTACTTAACAGCAGATAGAGCCTAAGCAAAGCATGGAGAAGAAATTCAACATTTTAATGAAAGTGACCAGAACGAATCTTTAGCAGCAAAGCGTTTACATCAATTTAAACTCTGTGAATGAGCTAGGTTCCCCAGGTTTGGGTTAAAGGAGAGATGGTAGGGAAAAGAGTAGGGATTTCTTATGCTGCTCCTTTCTGTATTTAAATCAGCCTGACCACTTTCACTGAACCAGATGGATGATGCCAACATCATCTACATCATCTTGTGATTTTTCTTGCTTTTAGTTGTTTTCATTACTTTAGATAGAAGTGAAATTTCAATTTTCATGATGCCTGCTATAAAACATACAATCAGATTTTGTATTTTCTCTAGCCCCTAGCACAGAGCTCTACAGTGGGAATTTAGTAAACATTTAATAATTTGACAATGTTTGTTGATATAAAACAGAAGTATGACTTTTACTAATTACCTTTGAAATTAATAGCAAAATAAAACTCTAAAACATTAGGAAATTTGTTATTTAATAAAAAAAGTTTCACATTTTCTTAATTTCATAAAGTATGTTTTTCTAGAAAAACAAATATATTTGTCATATTTCCTGAATTTTGATGATTTCTTATAAAATATGTTGGTGACATGATGTTATTTTACTACTAATGAACTTTTTAAATTGCTTATTGGGGGAGAGAGAATAATGTAAAAAAAATTGTAGTGAATGTGAAAGTTAAGATATAACGTAGAAAAATGTAAAACCTTACTTAATAGGTAATCAGATTTCTGACATAGCATTTTGCCAATAGGTTGTTTTTAGTTACTTCTTGATTCCAGAATGGGTACTATCCATATTTGACAAATAGTGTTATTAGGTTTCTCTGTGATAAGCACAATTTTCTGTATGTTTGTAATTAAGTTGATACTCCCAGTTCTTTTTTTGTAAGGGAATGGCTAATTAAAAACACCTTTATTTATTTTCATTGTTATATATACTTATTATTTCTTCTCTTGGTGATTTCATCTCTCATGAATTAAGTAATTATTACTATGACTCCCAAGTCTGTATTTTCATCCCTAGTTTATTTCACTACCCCACTCTCATATCATTAATTATAACCTGGACATCTCTAACCGAGTGTTTCATAGAAACCTGAAATTCATCATGTCCAAAATGGAATTTCCAATTCCCCCAAAACTAGCCTCTTCTCTAAATTCCTCTACTTCATAAGAGGGCATAATGATTTCACTAGTCACTCAGGTTAGGAACCTCAGAATCATCCTCCAACACTGCCTCACATGATAATAGATGATAATCACTAGCATTTATATAAAATTTTAAGGTTCACAAATTCCTTTACAAATATATATCTAGATATATAGAGATAAATATGTAAATACACCTATATGCATGCATGCATGTGTGTATATGTATATACACATATACACCTCCCCACCCCCCCACATAGATATATTCTTATCCTCAAAACAATCCTTGGAGGTGGGTGCTATCATTATCCCCATTTTACAGATGAGGAAATTGAAGCAAATAGAAAGCCTGGAGTCAGAATTTAGCTCTTCCTGACTCCAATTCTAGCTTTCTCTCTACTTTGCCAAGTAGATGTCATATCTACTCAGTTGCCAACCCTTGTTAGTTCTCTAGTTTCTTTCAAATCTATCCACTTCTCTTCCTTTACATGGCCACTTATTTAGGCCCAGTTCATCCTGCATCCTTAAAATCGCCTCCTCACTGGACTTTCAGCTTCTAGTCTTTCTTTTCTCCAGTCCATCCTATATAGTTGCTAAAATAATTTCTTTAAAGTATGTTTGACAATACTCTCTGATCAAAAAACTTCAGTGTTTCCCTTTTGCCTCTAAGATTGAAGACATATCCTTCAACTTAACATAGAAAGTCCTTCAACAACTACCTCTAGTTCACCTTTCTGTCCACCTTAACATATTATTTGTTCTATCTTTGCCTATTTACTTCTCCCTTTACTCATTCAGTAAACATTTATTAAACATCTGATATCTGCCAGACATTGTATTAAGCACTGGGGATACAAATAATAAAATAAAGATGTTTCCTCACCTCAAAAACCTCCAGTCTAATGGGATTCCACCTTATACATTCATGCATGGTCTTACACAGGCTGCCATGGTTGAAATGTACCCACTGTGGCCTCTCAGACTCCTTAGCTTCCTTGCAAGCTCAGCTCTTGTATCATCATATCCTAAAAGTCCTCCTTCCTGATTCCTTTTATGGTCAGCTCTCTTTCTCAAAGTACATATGTAACTTTTTGTGTATTTTAATCCATCTATCACGTCTTAGTAGGATGTAATAATCCATCTTCATGATATTTTTCACATCTGTATTTTCCTCTCCACTCAGAGAGCAACCAGCCTAATAATTCAGGCCTTTTTAATCTCTCACATAAACTATTACAATAACCTCTTAATCAGACTCTCTGACTCTAGACTTCTTCTTTTCTAACCCAAGTTTCATGATGATATCACATTAATCTTTATTAAGTTGTATGGATAATCATGTCATTTCCCTTCAATGGTTCTCTATTGACTTTAGGACAAAGTACAAACTCTTTAGCCTAGCAATTAAGGTCCTCAACAATCTGGCTCATACCCATCTTTCCAGGCATCTTACATTATTCCCTATCATTTATTATGTGTTCCAGCACTACTAACTGTACCATGAATTTGATATTCTATCTCTAGCCTTTATGCATTCATATGATCTGAACTTCCTTGCATGAATTATACTTATCTGAGTAAATGTTAAATTATTCCTTGAGAATATATGGTCTTGGAGGGTGGGAGCTTTTGCTTTTTCTCTTTGTATCTCCCAGTGCCAATGTCTTGCATACACTAGGCATTTTAAAACTGTCTGTGAAATTAAATTTAAAATGTGGGTTTTTTCTTCTCATAGAGAATTATATCACACATACATACACATACATATATACATATATACACAAAAAATCTGATAAGCTTATATGTGTACTCATTATTCTCCTTGGGATAAAACATTTTGGATTTGAAGGGCATGGCAAGATACTGGTCACATTTCTAAACTTATATGAATGTATGAAGGACTGTGAATTTATCAGTGTAGAAAACTCTCTCACGAAGATAAGATGCATACTTGGCGGACTTGAAAAGCCATAGGGAGTTGAATCAGGCATATGGATTTTAAGTGACTTGCTCAAGGTTGGCGTTCCATTGACTGAAATGACTGAACCAGCAACATACATTTACATAGCACTTTATGGTTTACAAAGCACCTTAAATACATTATTTCATTTGATTCTCATGAAAACTTTGAAAAGGTTAGAGTAATATAAGTGCTATTATTCTTATTTTATAGGAAAATTTGACAAAGAGAAGGTGAAACTAGTGATATGGCAAAAGTTACCCCATTTATAAGTACTAGGAATTGCACTCAAACTCAGGTCTTTCAACTCTAATGTCTTTCCCACTCTATCACGCTATTTCATTTCAATATAAGTCTTCAATTATAACTCTAATATGTCTTTCCCACTATATCATGCTATTTCATTTCAATATGTCTTCAATTATAATCACTCCATTATTTGAAAGGCTGCTACAAGATTGAGCGATTGCATTTGTTCTGCATAACCCTAGTGGGAAAAACTAGGTGGGAAGTTGTAGAGATGCAAAATTTTGGCTTAATATAAGGCAAACATGTTCACAACTAGAAATCTCCTAAAATGGAGAAAGCCACCTTAGTACGTATGCAGTGTACCTTCATAAGGATGACCACTTGTGGATTTAAAGAAAGGATACTTGCATATGTATAAATTAGACAGGATAGATTCTCAAGTCTCTTCAAACCCTAAAATTTTGTGGTTTGACAGGTGGATCTCACCTTTGTTTATAGCTAATAGGCAACAAATCATCTAAGAAAAAGTTGAATCTATATAAGTGTAAATTAGAAAATAGGTTAGAATAAATGTTTCTTTCACAGAGAAAATGGTGATAATATCAGGCTATTTATGAACTACAACCCAACATATAATAGAAATGGGACAAAAATTATAGAATTTGTTATGAAAGATAATAAAATCCTTGAGCTAATTAAATTAACACAGATATTTGCAAAGTTCTCTCTTTGTTTTATTGGAACAAAAAAAAGCAGGATGCCTATCTCTCTACAAAGAGTAACGAAAAATGTTGGGAATCTTTCCTAGGTGACTATCAACGTTTTGTAAGGTTTTAGCAAGATTGGCAGTAATTGCTATTTACAAGAGTGTTGCATTTTTGCAGCATCAGAAATTCTGTTAATTGGACAATTCAGGTCACCAAAAACAATTACACTAATTATATTATCATAATATACAATTACACTAATTATAACAGTTAACTTTGGTAATGATAAACGTACAGCATTTAACCACCAATATGCCCTGAATTAGACAGCTCTTGAAGTTGTTTTTGTGTTGATTTGTCTTTAGTTGAACCAAAAAG
The DNA here is from genome assembly GCA_023548195.1 of Bettongia penicillata ogilbyi. NCBI lineage: Eukaryota > Metazoa > Chordata > Mammalia > Diprotodontia > Potoroidae > Bettongia > Bettongia penicillata. Next base: position 171,259 of record JAJHZJ010000871.1, read on the forward strand.
TGTGATGGGCATCACTTTCTAATTTGAGAAGGAACTTAAGTGACTAAAAGCTACTGCATTTAATGACTGAACAAAAAAAATAGGCTTTTTTCTCCTTTTATTTCTATTTGAAAATGTGTCTACTACTTCATAAGCAGATCCTTCTTACTAGAGAATTTCCACATGCTCACATTCTAGAACTTGGAATTATAATCTTTCAATGGTAGATGGAGATATTTCTTTGGTGCTTCTAGCAAACTTTTAACATAACCCTCACTAATCATGGTTTAAATCTCACCTTCCATATAAGCCTATTTGTGAACATGTTCGTCCACAATGATCTTTATTCCCTCTTTAAATTTCTACATTAATGGCATTGTGGACTGTTCAGTTTAGCATTTGGTTATCTTCTGACATATTCTTCTCTAGGTAGATTTTTCCCATAGTATTTTGCAAAATATTTAATGCAGAATAGGTGTTGTCCTGCCCTTCCGCCTACCATGTGGTGGAGTCTGCTGGGAAGAATTCAGAGACCTTTCATATTAGGAGGAGGAATAAGGAACTATGGTAGTTTTCAAACGCTAATAAAGCAGGGGTGGGGAACCTGTAGCCTCTAGGCCACATGTCACCTCCTAGGTGCTTTAGTGCAGTCTTTTGACCAAGTTCAAGTTTTACAGACAAATAATTTTCTTAAGGGGACTTGTTCTGTGAAGTTTGCATTCATTAAAAGGGCTGCACTTAAGGACCTAGAGGGTCATATGTGGCCTCACCTGAAGCAGAGATAGGTTGAAATCTCTAAAAGTTATCCATTAGACACCCGAGTGTTTTTAACCACAAGACAGCAATAAGTCAGAACTTAGGATACATCAAAGTCCAATCAGAAGCAGACCAATTAGTGATAATATATAGAGTATAGGATCAAAGATAAGGCCTTACTGTGTGTTTTGGTGGTGGTACCAGTTACCAAATTTTCAGGGCACTGAGAATAAACCATCGTCAACAGGTACTTAGTAACTTGGCTTGGAGAGCACAGCTGGAATTAGTACAGGCAAAATTTATATGTATCCTGTCCAAAATCGTGACTTAAGTATGAACTAATGATTCATCTGGGCCAATTTACTGAAGCAGGGACTCATTTATAATTAACAGAATTAATTTGCATAAAAATCATAAACACTATTAGAATTTATTGCTATAGAACCCCCTTAATCTATTTTTAACTATTGCTTAATTTAATAAACTCTTTATTGGTAAACTGAGACATATGGCCATAAATTATGAATTACCAAAGTCTGAGTTAATGAGGCTTCATTGCATCTGTAGATGGAAAGGTATAATTCCAAACCTCTATTGAACAATATCACTACTCATTCAATCTTTCTGCAAAGGAGACATTTGCTTATCTGATCTAAAGTTCAACAATGAATTTCACTCATTTGATTTAAAACAAAATGTCCCTGAAGGAGGAAAATATAAGAGAAAAGAATTGTTATACTCACTGTGTTTGGGAGAATTGTCCACTACTTGGAAGAACCTATAAAACTGAATGGAATGAAATGGATTAATGGACAGTTAATGTTATTTCATTCAGGAGTGATGGGAAAGAGAAGAATGAGATGAGAAAGAAGTGATGGAAATGCTTCATTTTATAATTATGAAATTCAATTCAATTTAATAAGCATGCTAGGAGTAAAAAGAAATAGTCCCTGCTATTAAAGACATTCTATTGTTAAAAAACAAACAAACAAACAAACATAATATTGTGTTAGGGCTGGGAGAGATACAGAATTCAGACAAGATAAAAGTTCCTGCCCTCATGGAGCTTATAATATAGTAGGGAGAAAAATAATATTTCCCTGGTAAATATAAAATGGAAGATCATTATCATGTGGGGAAAGAAGTAAAGGGAAACTTCCCAAATGGGGTGGTATTTAAGAGGGGCTTTGAAAAACAAGCAGGAAATTAAGAAGTAAAGATGAATGGCTAGTCTGAGCAAAGGCATGAAGGCATGGAAGTACTGAATACGTTCAAGGGACGGAAGGTATTCAATTTTGATGGAAGATAGAGTGGAGCAATATGATAGGGCTAGAAAGAAAGGGTGTTGTTAGATCATCTAAGTCCTAGAATATTAGGAATGAGAGCCTGAACTTTACTCAAGAGACAGTAGGAAGCTACTAAAGATTTCTGAACAGAGAGTGACATGATCACTTATTTTTTTTGAGGCAATGGAGTTTTAAGTCATTCCTCCAGGGTCATACAGCTAATTAAGTGTCTGAAGCTGCATTTGAACTCAGCTCCTCCTGATTCCAGGGCTGGTGCTCTATCCGCTGCACCACCTACTTGCCCCCTATGTTTTTTCTTTAAATTTATCCCAGGAGTACTATTTAGGGTGAATTAGAAGTGGAGGAGGGTGGAGATGGAAAGAACAGGAGAGTACTAAAATACAGGCAAGTTTTAGAGAGTTTCTACACTGGAGAGATGTGAAAGAGATGACTGGATAGACAATGAGACCTGGTAACTAGTCTGAATATGAAAAGGGTTAGAGAGGAAGGAGTCAGCCTTAAAGCTGATAATGATGGCATGCTAGATGAATGGCAGTACCACAGAAAAATAGAGTGGAGTGAGAAAAAGTAGTATGTTTGAGGAAAAAGATAATGTGCTTATTTTTAGATATTTGAGGGGTTAGGTGGGCCATCCCTAGGGTAATATAATGTAGGCAGCTGGAGAACATGAAATTGTACATTTCAAGCTAGAAATGACATGAGAGATCATCTTATTTTATAGCTGATAATGAGTGTATCAGTAAGCATACTGCTATACACAGGAGGGCCTGCTCTTCCAGGTTCTCAGCTCTACATTTCTACAAGGAAAGCAAATTTTGAGGGGTCAACAATCACTTTAATCAAGCACACGTATTATTCACTTGGTTGAGGAGAAAAAGTCAGCACCCTGAACTTCAGAGAAAATACAGAGAAATCTAAATCAACACAGTGCTTCCAAACCGTCTGACAGTAAACAATACATACATCACGAATCAACAGACAGATGCAACTGACTGACCACACATACATAGTTACCAGAGAGGGAAGCACCAACATCTGGGTTTTCCAAGCTTGGGGGGCTGCTTAGTGACTTCCCAGACTCTCATCTAGCACACAGAACTTCTTCCAAAAACTAAGCCCCAAAGTAAAACCTCATCTCAGAGTCTTTATATGCTTTTTAGAGCCAGAAGGCATCACAACCCTTGAAAACCAGTGTCTCATTAGCAGAAATTGTGGGCCTTCCTACAAATCTTCCCAGGCCCATTCATGCGTGAGGAAGATCTTCTCTAATCCTATTAAAATAATTAACAATATAAATACATTTACTATTTCTAGTTAAAGAAACTCTTGTTTCTGTACTTTACTCCTAGTAAAGACTCTGGGTTGATAAAAGCAAGATCCAATCAATGGCAATTGATTATGCTAAAAGAAAAACAGCAAAAGATCCTACTTTGCTTGCCCTCACAAAAAAGACCAGAGACAATAAGGCCAATTAGCAAGTGGCAGAGCTGGAATTTGAATGTAAGTCCTCTGACTTCAAACTCAGAATTCTTTCCACAACACTATGCTGCGTGTTGAACAGATAGAACTCAGAAGACAGGTCAGGACTAGGGAAACCAATGGAAGAGCCATAGATTTAAAGGTAGTCATTAAAGTCATGGGAAAAAATGAAATTGCAAAAGAAAGAGTTTACGTAGATAAGAGAAGTGAGCCAAGAACTGACCCATGGGGAACACCCACTTTAAGGGATGATGAAAAGGAGAGTGATGAACCTGTAAAGGATGCAGAAGTGTTATTAGAAGGGTAGGAGGAGATTCAAAGAAGTATGATGTCCTGAAATCAAGGGGAGAGGTTACACAGCAAGTGTGAATAAGGAGTTAGAAAGACCCAAGTTCAAATTCTAGCTCTAACATTTGCATTGTGTGACCATGGGCAAGTTACTTAGCTTCTTTGAGCCTCCATTTTCTTCATCATTAAAATGGGAATGATAATAGCACTTACTTCACAGAGCTGTCAAGATCAAGTTAAACAATATATATGTATATATATATATAATGCTTTGCAAACCATATGTAATAGTTGACATTATTATTTTTATTAGTATGAAGAGAAGGATATGGTGAATAGTATTAAAAACCAGAAAATCAAGAAAGATGCAGATAGAAAGTTGGTGAATCTGGTGATTAAGAGGTCACTGGCGATATAATTTTAGCAGTTTGGGAGAGAAATGATAGAGGCATGATTATAAGTGGAAGGGAGTTGTTGGGGAGCTACTTGAGGTGCTGAGGATGGATGTAGATAACTTTTAGTCCTGAAAGGTTTTGTTTAGTTCCTCTGCTGAATATAACACAGGAATCATGTCACATCGACACCAGTTCTAATTAAATTCTCCTGGCTATTGTTGGTCACTTGATCATAACTCACCACCATAGCATGTTTTCACCCAATGTGAGTTTCCCATTGTTTGGAAGGAAGACTTGAAAGAAGTGTATACTCTTTAAATTCCTGACCTACAGTACTAAATGGTGTAGTCAATAGCATGCTATGAAAAAAAGTTCTGAAAGAAATATATAGTACTTGGATGGCACAATGGATGAAATGCTATATCTGAACTCAAGAAAGATCTAAGTTTGAGTCCTGCCTCAGGTACTTGCTGTGTGATCCTGGGCAAGTCAGTCAATCAGTTGATTTCCTCATTTATGAGATGGAAATAACAACAGCATCTATCTCATTTCTGAGCATCAAATGGAATAACATATGCAAAGTGCTTTGCAAACCTTAAAGTACTATATAAATTCTAGCTGTCATCATTAATAGTAGCAGCATCTCTTTCTCTTCTGACTGGCTATCCCATACTAATCCTAAAAATCATGCTTATGCCAAAATAATAAATTATTATGTTTATGTTCATTTTATGTTTATGATGCATACATGTTTAGGAAAAAAGGATGGAAAGAAAGGAGGAAGAAAGGAAGGAAAGGAGGAAGGAAAGAAGAGGAAAAGAAAGAGGGGAAACAAACAAACAAAAATAGCAAAACTAATGAATGTATTCAATAAAGTTTGACAGTATATTCAGTTTTCTACACCCATAGTTTTTCCCTCTGCAAAAAAGGAAGTAAAAGTTCTTTTCTCCTCTCAGGTAGTATAAATGTTATTTATATTTACAGATGAGGAAAATGAGACTCATGTCTCTTTAGTCAACTTAGCTTTTAAGGGTCAGAATCCAAGACAGATTTCTAGTCCATATCCAGAAATGCTTCCATTAAACAAGCTATTTCTTAGAGTTGGAGATAAGGCCTTTGTTAGTTTATTTTTAAAAATACTCTTTATCAGCTAAGCTATAATATTTAATCAGTGGGGAAATGAGTCACACCCGAGGGACTACAGTTTCTATTATTTCAAGTAATATGCGGATGAACTTGAAATAAAGGAACTGAGGCAGCCAAATGAAATCAACTTGTGCAGAAATCACTAAGGAAAAATTATTTTAAAGGGTATGTAAAATATCATTTTTAAAATAAAAAAGAAACCCTTGTAATAAACAGATTGGTTTCAGAAACATAAGGAAAAGCCTGGATTCCTGACTGTACTCTAGCGATGTGACTGTTCTTTTCTGCACAATAGAAATCTCAAACTAGATCACAAATTTATAGTCTTAAAGTTGGAAAAGGTCCTTTGAGGTCATCTAGCCCAGCTTCTACCAGAAACATGAACCTTTCTTATAATAGCCCAGACGAATGGTCATTCAGATTCACATGATGATTTCTAAGTGTCCTTTCAACTTTAAAATAGTCTCATAGAGAAAACTAAACCCGTGGAAGCTGGTTGCTACTCTGACCTATGATGTGATCTCTAGCACTGAGAGGCATACGCATCCTCTTTACTCTCTATTAAACTATGAGCAAGTCGAGGGAAGGGACTGTTTTCTACCTTTCTTTTTATCCTTAGCATTTAGCACAGCACCTGGTACATAGAAGGAAATTAATCAATTATGGTTGATTAACTGATCGAGGCAAACAATTCTGGGATAAATTGCTAATCTAGTACCCTTTTATATTTAATGTTCTATGGATTATTGACAAAAGGATAAAAGTGATGGCATTTTTCTTTATTTAAACTGAATAAAAACATTGGAATGTAAGCTTAACTTCTGTAGGCTCCCCAAAGTATCTTCAGGGAAACCCCAGGGGTAGACCACTTAGTAAGATGTCATATATCTCACCCTGTTACCTAATGGTTTTGATTTCTTCTTCTATTAATTTATGTAATTAAAACTTTAAATTCCATAAAGCTTTGAGATTATGAGTATTTGGTAGGGGAACATTTATTTAAAATTTTTTCTTAAATATTTATAGATCAATATTATGTCCAGGGGATTATGTTTGTCTGTAATAATGCCCTGGTTTCAATAGTTTATTTTTTTTAATTCTCAAGGATATTTTAATATCTCTACTGTAGCATGGGGATTTATCTTTGTTTATAGGATAGTGAGCTTTGAATGTGTAATTTTAGCTGCTAGATCATGTCTTCCTAGGTTTTTGGTAAATGCTTAATTTTTGCCACCTGAAGTGATGTTACTGATTCTTTCAGTAAATACTAAATCCTAAGGCTCTAAAGGATGATGTTCCAGTGGTCATGATATATGTTATTATTAGACCCTTTAATTTAATTTTTTAAACTTATTTTTGTTATATTTCTGAGATCCAAGTTGTCTCCCTTCCACCCTCCCTCCCAATGTCACATTAGAGAAGGTCAATATTTGATAAACATATATATATATATAAATATATACTTCTATATCAGCTCTTCTTCTGGAGGATAGCATTTTTCTTCATAGGCCCTTTGTAGCTGATTTGAATGATCATATTAGAATAGTTTAGTCATCATTCACAATTATTTCCAACAATATTACCGTTGTTACTATACATAAAGTTCTCTTACCTCTGGTCATTTCACTTAATTGTTTCATGAAAGTCTTCCCATGATTTTCTAAACTCAACCTTCTCATTATTTCTTACTGTCACAATCATATCACAACTTATTCAGTCATTTCCCAATTGATAGGCATCCCCTACATGTCCAATTCTTTGCTAGGACACACAGATTTGCTATAAATATTTTAGAATATACAGGTTATTTTTGCTGGATCCAAGGGTAAAATACAGTTTTATACCTCTCTGGGCATAATTCCAAATTGCTCTCCAAAATAGTTGAAACAGATCACAATTCCACCAATAATATATTTGTGTCCCAATTTTTCCATATCTCTTTATGCAGTTATTTTCCCTTTCTATCATTTTAGCCAATATGACAGGTGTGATGATACCTCAGAGTTGCTTTAATTTTCATTTCTCTGATCAATAATGATTTAGAGCATTTTTCATATGTCTATATATAGTTTTGATTTCTTTCCAAAACTACCTGTTCATAAATATTCATTTATCAATTGGGGGATGACTAATATTCTTGCTAATTTGATTCAGTTTTCTATATATTTCAGATATGACGTTTTTATTTGAAAAACTATCACTCCCCACCCAGATTATCTGCTTGCCTTCTACATTGGTTTTTTTTGCACAAACCCTTTTTAAGGTAATGTAACCAAAATTATTAATTTTACATCCCACAAGGTGATCCATTTCTTGTTTATGCATAAATTCTCTTTTCTATAAATCTGATAGGTAATATGTTCCATGCTCCTCTAATTTATTTATATCTCCCTTTATATCTCTAGATTATGTATCTATTTTGATCTTATGTAGTGTAGGATCTAGACCTAGTTTCTGGCAGACTGCTCTTCCCAGCAACTTTACCAAAGAGTGAATTCTTATTCCAAAAGCTTAGATCTTTGCATTTATCAAACATGAGGTTAACATAGTTATTTACTACTGTGTATAATATACCTATTGTACTCCACTGATTCACTATTCTGTTTTTTGACTGGTACCAGATAGTTTTGACAATTACTGTCTTATAGTGCACTTTAAGAACTGGTACCCCTAGACATCCTTTCTTTATATTTTTTTCATTAATTCTTTTGATTCTATTAATTTTTCATTCTTCCCATTTTTGTTATAATTTATATAGTTTTGTTATAATTTTTTCTTGCAAGATAATTTTTTGGTAGTTTAACTGGGATAGTATTGAATAAGCAGATTATTTTAGGTAGAATTGTCATTTTTATCATCTTGGATTGGTCCATCCATGAATAATGAACATTTCTCCAATTATTTAAATCTGAATTTATTTGTATAAATATGTTTTATAATTATGTTCATACAATTCCTGGGTTTGTCTTTGCAGGTATACACCCAGGTAGCTATATCACCTATGGTTATTTTCTTCTCTTTTTTATTAATTAATTTTATTTATTTTCAGGGTTCTACAATAACTACCATATAACTTAGATTATTATTTTCCCCTTCCTCCCCCCTTCCTCCTCCTTCCCTCTCTGAGATGGCATACAATTTTGTATAGGTTCTACACATACATTCCTATTAAATACATTTTCACTATAGTCATGTGGTGTTGAAGAATTAAAATGAGTGGGAGAAATCATCTAACAAACCAAAATGCAACACACACACACAATGATCTACTACATTCTGCGATTGAATTCCATAGTTCTTTCTCTGGATGTGGAAGGCATTTTGCCTTAGAAGACCATTGAGAATTTTTTTTAAGTCCTTGCATTGCAATGAAGTTCCATGTCTACCAGAAAAAACTCTCGCACACTGTGGTTGTTGCTGTGCACAAAGTTCTCCTGGTTCTGCTCCTTTTGCTCTGCATCAGATCATACAAATCTTTCCAGGTCTCTCTGAAGTCTTCTTGTTCATCATTTCTTATAGCACAATAGTATTCCATTACATTCATATACCGTAATTTATTCAGCCATTCCCCAACTGATGGGCATCTCCTTGATTTCCAGTTTTGGGCCAAGACAAAGAGTGCTGCTAGAAATATTTTTGTACATGTGGGACCCTTTCCTATTTTTATGATCTCTTGGGGATATAGTCCTAGAAGCACTATTGCTGGGTCAAAGGATATGCACATTTTTGTAACCCTTTGGGCATAGTTGCAAATTGCTCTCCAGAATGGTTGGATCAGCTCACAGCTCCACCAACAGTGTATTAGTGTTCCAACTCTCCCACATCCTCTCCCAACATTTATCATCTTCCTGTTCTGTAACGTTTTTCAATCTGAGAGGTGTGATGTGGTAACACAGAGTTGTTTTGATTTGCATCTCTCTAATCAAATGTGATTTAGAGCATTTTTTCATATAACTATAGATATCTTTAACTTCTTCCTCTGAAAATTTCCTGTTCATATCCTTTGACCATTTATCAATTGGGGAAGTCTGGTTATTTTCAATGAAATATCTCCAACTATTTCCTCTTGCAAAACTGTATTGATAATATATAGAAATGATGATCATCTGTATGGGCTTATTTTATACCCTGCTATTTTGCTAAAATTACTTTTTCAAATAACTTTTTTAGTTGAACCTCTAAAATTTTCCAAATATACCATCATATTATCTGTAAAAAGGGATAATTTTATTTCTTCATTATCCATTCTAATTCCTTCCATTTCTTTTTCTTCTTTTATTGCTGTCATTTCTAGCAAAATTGAATAAACAGCAGTGATAATGGGTATCCTTGCTTGACTCTTGATCTTAATGGAAAGGGTTCTAGTATATTATCCCCATTACAAATAATACTTCTTGATGGTTTTAGGTACATGATTCTAATCATTTTGAGGAAAAGTTCACATATGACTGTGATTTCAAGTGTTTTTAATAGAAATGAATGTAAAGCCTTTTTTGCATCTATTGATATGATCACGATTTTTATTGATTTCATTATTGGCATAATCAATTACATTAACAGTTTTCCTCATATTGAACGAGCCCTACATTCCTGGTATAAATTCCATTTGGTCAAAACATACAAAATTTTTATATAGCATTTTGCTTAGGATTTTTCAATCAATATCCCATTAATGAAATTGTTCTATAATTTTCTTTCTCTCTTTTTGCTCTTCTTGGTTTAAGTATCACCACCATATTTGTTTCATAAAAGGAGTTTGGTAGGACTCCTTCTTTGTCTATTACCCCAAATAATTTATTTAATGTTAGAGTTAGTTGGCCTTTAAATTTTTGATATAATTCACTTTTATATTCATATGGTCTTGATCCTTGTTTTCTTAAGAAAAGCATTCATTTATGGCCTTTTATTTCTTTTTCTAAACCAAATTTTATTTCCTCTTCTGTCCATCTAGGTAGTTTAATTTTTTGTGAGTAATCTCCCACTTCACTTAGATTGTTAAATTTACTGGCATAAAATTGGGCAAAATAGTTCCTAATAACTGCTTTAATTTCACCTTCATCAGCTATTCAGTTTTGGTACTAGTGATTTGGTTTTCTTGTCTTTTAAAAATCATATTAATGAATGATTTAATTATTTTCATTGTTTTTTCCCATAAAACCAGCTCTTAGTTTTATTCATTAATTCAATGACTTTCTTACATTCAATCTTAACAATCTCACTTTTTTAGGATTCCTAAAATTTGGTGTTTAATTGGGTATTTTTAATTTGGTGTTTTCCTAACTTTTAAAAAATTGCATACCCAAATCATTGATCTGTACTTCATTTTATTGATGTAAGCATTTCATGATATAATTTTTCCTCTGATTACCAATATTGTTGTATCCTATATGTTATGGTATGGTCTCTCATTATTATTGTTTTCTTTAATAAAATTATTTACTATTTTTATGATTTATTCTTTGACCCACTTATTCTATAACAGATTATTTAGTTTCAAATTAGTTTTTAATCTCTATTTCCCTGGTCCTTCATTAAATGTAATTTTTATTACACTATGATCCAAAAATAATTTATTTAATATTTTTGCTTTTCTGCATCTGACTATAGGTTTTTATGCCCTAATGTATAGTACAAAAAAACAAACACAACAAAACAACCTTTGTTTCAATGAACGAAACTGTATAACTTGTCATTTGTTTTAAGTTTTGCTGTCAACACATTGCTGGTTAGGTTCGTGTGGATGTCTTCGGTGTAGGCTCCTCGATTCGTATATGTTAGCTGTTTCACAGGCTCCATTTCAAGTTTGCTTTTGGCTAGATTTGATAAGTTCAGTGCAGTGTACCTATTGTCTACTTTTATTATTGCTTGGCAAAATTATGTCTTTTGGCTTTAAAAGTATTTCTGTAAGTTTTAGACTAGTTTTATTTACGACAACTCCCTCTTCAAATGCTTCTTTCTCTTTTTTGATAAAAATGTCACAATATTTCTATAGATTTCTTGGGGTGATGGCATCTAAGTTTCATTACTATTGTACATGTTTATATCAGGATACTTTACAACTCTGAAACTGGAATTGTTTACAATTGTTATTCTTACTTTGCTATTTTATATGTTTCATAGTTTTGTGCTTAACTTCTTCCCTTGATTTCTAAGTTTTGCTAGCATATAATCATGTTCCTGGTAATTAGACTTTTGTTTGATGATAATCCACATTGTTCAGTTGTTTTTTTTTTTAATTTTGGTCATTTGACTTTTTATTTTTATCATTACCTAATGATGTTTATTTTTTTAAATCATCTCAGTTTTGTTAGATTCATACTCTTTTGATTTTTAAAAGTCTAATTCTCAACATATTTTCTTTTGTAGTTTTTAGGGTTAATCACTTATTATCAATCAATCAAGAATCTATTCTTATTTCTGGGCTACTATCATGAAGTTAAGCCTCAAAAACTGTACCTAAGATTGGAATAGTTGCTATGGACTTGGGGCCATTTCAGCTACATGAAGGGTACTCTGGGTATAGGAATGATGGGAATGGAAGTCAGAAGCTACAATATTTCTATTCAATTATTTTGTCCATAGAAATTACCTTGTACTGCAATATATCTTCTTGGCATTGGTGTTGCATTGTTGGTTGCCTTTTTTGTTTATTTTAGGTGGTATGGGTTGAACTCAGATCTCAGTTATTTCCAACTTGCCTTGATTCTGAGGATTGCCTCCTTTTTAATTTTAAGGAGGAAAAAACGGAGACTGCACAGAAAAGACCATGCAAAGATCACAGAGGAATACTTATTAAACACCTACGGAAATGAAGGCTAAACTGAGAAGAGTTTGAATGGAGGCCAGATTTCACAGATTATCAGAGCTGGAAAAGCCCTTAAAGACCACTTTCTTCAATCCTTCATTTTGGAGAAAAAAAAAAAAAAACAGACCCACAGTCAGCGTGAATCTCAGAGTCCAGTGCTATTTCAGTTAAACTGTGAAAAGACATAAGTTAGGTTTATTTTTGGTTAGGCCCTTCCCAAGCATTGATCCCTTGTCAAAATGAGGAAAAGAAAAAAAAAAGAAAAGAAAAGAAAACTCAGCAGAAGAGGCTTAGCCTTTCCTGGACATACTCTAACTCCAAATCCATCCCCAGAAACAATAGTCCAATAGTCTCTTCTGAGGGGAAAAGGGATTATCTCTTCCAGTCTTCAAAGGATGTTGGAGGTGGAAAGTGGGCTCCTACCTTCACCTGTCCTTTCCTCCCTCCTCCCCCTTACTTGGAAGTCCCAGATATCAAGATATGAATTAATTCCCTTTTCCTAGGCAGTGCTGGAGATTGGATTCTGCTAGCTGTTTCTCCACTCTCTCTTCCCATTCCCCTTGGCTGTACATTGCACCTCTCAGGAGCTTGTTCCACTCAGTCTCCCCCTCTATATTTCCCATCCTCTCACCAACCTACATCTTACCTTCTTTCTTAGTGGATTACAAGTGCTATCTATGCCCTTTAAATTTTCTATTTAGGGGCAAACTTTTTGCCTTGGGGCAAAGTCCCTGTCCCCTGACAGTTCTAAACTGAATGACTGCCTCAGAGACACAGAAAACCAAAAATTCAGAGTCTTTGTAAGTTCAAGAAATTTCATAGAATAATAATAAACAGATTTAGGCTAGTGGTAAGAGTCCAGGAATTATTATAAGCTGAGAAAATTGAATCTGATACGTTTAGATGTAACATCTAACTTTCTAACACTGTGATCCTCCCATCATTTTCACCCTTTACTTTGAATTGTATACAGGTTTTAATTATTGCTATTGGAATTATTGTGGCATGGAAGTCATCCTAGTTCTCAAAACCTGTGCCACTGAACCACTACTTCAGTGAGGTCCTATCAAGATCAAAGGATTAGTACAAGTCTGACAATGGACATTCATCCATGGCTCTGTGAAGCTGAGTTTGGAAAAGGTTCTCTGAGGGCTGACTGGGCACCAGATGATGAACATCTTGGGTATAGCAGCAATGTGAGAAATCAGGTGCTAAGTCATGGAGAAGCTGCCCTATGCCTCGGTGAAGGGCACCTCTTTCCCAACAAAATCACAGTTTGTTTTTTTTTTTATGAGAGGCAGTATAATATAGTGGGGAAAAAGTGCTAGTATAAGTAGATTTAGGTTCAAATCCCCAGCAGTACACTTATTGACTGTGTGGCCATGGGTAAGTCATTTAATGACTCTGAGCCTCAGTTGCTGTGTCTGTAAAGTAAGAAAATATGATTGTACCTATTGCATCATGGTGTACCTATAGTATCATGGTGAGAAAAGTTAGGGCCACAAAGGGATTTTAGAGGAGACCTGGTCCAACCCCCTCATTTTCGAGTAGAAGAAAGTGAAACCCACAGAAGTTTAGTGATTTTCTCAGTCCCAGAGAGAGCGAATGACAAAACCAGAATTCAACCCCGTTTTCTTATATCCAGCATACTTTCAAATTCCACCTTCTGTCATTTAACACAATCCTTTCCTTTTCATCTGTCATCAGCCTGAGGGATGTATTCATGTATATATGTGTACACAGATTTAAGGGGCTACGTAAAATAGAACTTTTATTGCTGACACTGTCATTATCACTACAAACTGAAGCATTTTTCAAAAGGTTAAGATCGATCCCTGACATGGGGTTCACCTCTAGAATTGATGAATAAAACTACGACAGTCATAAAGGACTTGAAGCACCATGAACTATCTCAGTTAAGATCAGGATGTACTAGAAGGAGGAAAGCCAGAGATCTGGGGACAAAGTCACCTAATATCTGTGGGTCTCAGTTTCCTCATTTGTAAAATTAGCAAATTGAACTAAGTGATCCTTCAAGTTAGGATCTCTTCAAGATTCCGCAATCTGGCCAAATCCACAAGCTGGCTCCAGTTCACCTATTTAGATTTGATTCGTGTTACCCACCCTCATCTAGATCCTTGAGATCAGGGGCTGATTTTCACTACTTCATCTTTGTATCCCCAAAACCTGCCACTCAGCCTTGCACAAAATAGGTTTGCTAACCCTTGAAAACAATAATGACAAGGAGAAATATATGATGGAGAATGGCGTTGGGCTGGTCAGAAGGGAATCCTTTGATTTGTCATGCTCCATGAACAGAAGATGGACTGTGTATCTAACAGGAATAGTGCTTTGTTTTGTCCTTGCACTGGATCAGGTCAGCTAGGTGATGCAGTGGATAGAATGTTAGGTGTAGAGTCAGGAAGACTCCTCTTCCTGAGTTTAAATCCAGGCTCAGACATGTACTACTAGCTCTCTGACCCTGGGCAAGTCACTTAATCCTGTTTGCTTCAGTTTCCTCATCTTTAAAAAAAAATAGACAAGGAAATAGCAAATGACTCTAGTATCTTTGCCAAGAAAACCCCTAGTGAGGTCACAAAGAGTCAGACACAACTGAAAAAGACTGAACGAAAACTGGATATGTGCAAGCAGAGGGAACCCATCAGAACTGCTTTGTGCAGCTTCGGCTAGCCATTTGGGTGTACTTCAGTTTGCGAAATAAGGTTTTGAAAACTAGAGATTGGGTCATTGGGTACTGAGGCACTGTGAATGGGGTGGGACTGCTGTTGGAGCTCCAAGGGCTGCAGTCACCTCCCTCTTCAGCAGTCACATGGGCCAGTCTAAAGAGATGAGGAGAAGGTTTCTGACCTACAATTCAGGAGAAGTAGCAGATGGTGAATTATCTAACTCACCTTCTTACTATGTGAGAGGGCAAATGTTAAATCCAAAGTCTTTCTATTCCTTAAAGTTAATTTAAATTTTCTGTTTTAATTAGTACTAATGCTGGATTATTGTGGATAAGAATGGGACTGAGGGCCGGTAACTGCAAAGTGAAAGGGGCACAGAATAGACTCTGTCTAAATCCTTGAAATTCTATCCCATTCAAGGGAGTTTTAGCCACTGTGCTAGACCCCAGGGCACAAAGACAAAAATGAAAGTAGATTTTGTCTTTCAAGAGCTTCTATTACATTTATGAAAAATGGTAGTACACAGATTAAGATTTATGTGTATATGTGTGTATATACACATATATACATATACACATAGATATATGTATATGTGTACCTGTTTAAATTTCATTTTATTAGGTCTAATTTAATACTGTGTGTGTATATATGTACATATACATATATGCATATATACACATATATACTATACACACACTAACATGTGTACCTTTTAATGTCTTATATAGTACTGTATAGTACAGTATATATAGCATACTTATACTATATATATACAGTTTATACTATATATATACACACACTATATCTATATGTATCAATTTGTGTAAGTATATATTTATATTACCATACTATGTGTATCTGTATGCACATACACTGTGTCTCTTTTTTCCATATATGTGTGTGTATACATATATATTGAGAGAGAGAAGAAACTTTTCAAAGTTAGAGAAAGATTAAGCCATGTGGATAGAGTGCTTTTTCCCCCTCCTGTAAGTTATAACCACAGGCTTAATAAGTAGTTGTGTGAGTTAGAGTTATCGTGGTCATTATACATTGCACCCTTTCTTCCCTTCAGGAAAGGGCCAAAAAAAACAATCTTGTTAGTAGTGAGTCCACAGCTAGGAACTGGATGTTGGTTAAATCTGGTGACAGAAGTAAGGAAGTAACTGGCCAAGACTGATGAAGCTAAAGTTCTGGAGGTTGGCAGTGAGAGGGCAGAGAAGGGGAGGGAGCACCTTCTTCCGTTCCTGCTGCAGCTCAGTAGAAGAACCCTTTACTACCTTCAAATAAACACACTTCCAAACTTTTAGAGCCACCTAGCTGGAAGCCATAAATAAATATTTTTTAAATTAAACTGAATCCTATTATTCAATATCATGATTCTAAGACTTGAAGAGGCCTGGAGGGCACAAGTCTTTGCATGCTGATAAACAACAGCTGTCTATTGGTGATTGATCTGAATTTTACCAAGATACTAATGTCAATCTATTCCCTCAGGGGTGTGGCTAAGTAATCTAACCCAACAAAGGGAGTTTATGATGGAATAAGTTTATGATGGGAAGACTGAGGTTACCATGATCATGTTGTGATTTGCTTGTTTACTGATCAGTCATCGAATATCCTATCTTCTTACAATTATTCAAAGACATGTGTAACAAAAAGGTCTAATGAAATTGGTAAATGGAAACAATAAAATCTGAATTATGCAGTATAAAAATGTGAGTATCATGATCATAATGTATAAAACAGATGGAATAGTAATATAAATTCTGAGCAGAATATGTATTCACAGGTAGGAAAATAAATTTATAAAAATAGTAAATAGCCTTGATTGGGGTGTGTATATATATATATACATATATATATATGTATATATATATTGTTTTTCTATATGAATAAGAAAAGCACTCAATAATAAAAATTCCTTTAATCAATAAAAGACTACAACAATAGAATATTACATTAATATATTCCTTTAAGGTATACAAAGCACTTTACATACATTTTCTGATTCAATCCTCACAACATATCTATGGGATATATATGATTATTATTTCTATTTTACAGATAGACTGAGAAACTGAGGTGAAGTGACTTGACCAGGATAACACAGTTAGTTCCTAGGGCAGGGAGAAATCTAGGATATGGTTTTCAAATTAGCAGAGAAAGGAAAATAAGAATTATACATAGATTCACAAGTTAAAGATAAAATCAAATAGTCAGCAATTACTTACTAAGTGTCTAGCATGCGCCAAATACTATGTTAAAATAGGCCTGTTAGATCAAGTACATTTCCCTAATTTTGCAGATCAATAAAATGAAGCTGAGAGAAGTTAGATGATTGAGTCTAAGGTCACTGAGTTGACAAGTATCAGAGAATCTACACAAGGATTGAGATTCAAACTATTTCTCTCTCCTTGGATAAATGAATGTCCTCTAACCATTGTTGTATCTACATAATGCCGAATATTTGGATGAAAAGTGAAAAATTATCAACTACTGATTATTTGGAAAGTGAACATCGGAGAACTGACTGAATTCTTCAATTCTCCTTTTTCATTTGAATATATGGCATTGTATTCATATGCACTATGACTTTTTTTAAACTTCAATCTAACATATGAATTAATACATTTTATTGGGACCTGTAATTTCTCAATGATGGTAATCAGCAATTCCTCTTAAATTATACTTTCAGGAAGTTGTCTGCGATATTGAGAAGCTAAGTGGCTTGTCTGGGATCAAATTTCAATAGACTTCAATTCAATAAGGATTTAATAAGCTACTATCTTTTTGCTAGCCACTGCACTAGATCCCCAAGATACAAAGACAAAAGTGGAAATAGTTTTTGCCTTTCAAGAACCTATACTACACTGAAGTGAAACGGTATACACATTACTATATGAGTGTGTATTTAAATTTTATTTTCTTAGGCCTTGCCTAATAGTGTGTGTGTGTGTGTGTACGTACACACATACACATAATATGCAAACATATATATATATATATATATATACACACATATATAGATATATATTAATCTGTGTACTCTTATTTTATGCTTTATATAGTACTATAGATTATCATATATGTGGTATATACTCTATATACACTAATTTATATATTCTTGTTTTCCACATATATACGTATGTATGTGTGTATGTATATCTATAGACATACTATATATACACACATACTATATATAGATATTCATGAATATTCAAACACAAATATATGCATATGTATACATACATGTATATCTGTGTGTGTGTGTGTATATATACAGAGAGAGACAGACAGAAAGAGAGAGAGGTTAGGCAAATCATACAGGTAGCATGTCAAAGGTTGAGTTTGGACTCATTTATTTCTGTCTCTAAGGGAAACCCTCTTTTATTCATTATGTCAAGCTATCTTTTAGCAGTTATAATAGAATATTGCATATTAACAATATAAAAATGAATAAACATGTTAACAATATCAATGAATAATATGTAAGTTTAATCTAAACAATGAGATGCTTTCAATGTTAGAACCAATAAACTTAAAAAGTTCAAAAAGACAAATTCTATACACCAAGAGCATAAATAAAAGAAATATTGATATATAATATTTTAGAAGTTTTGCCCAGATGTGTAGGATACAAGGAAAACTGGAATTTGTAAAAGTGAAACTCTCACATTGCAGTATTAAAATGATTAAATATATAATGTTTATAGAATACTTAGCAGTAATAACCAGAGTATAATCCTTACTAAAATAAGCAAAACATGTTTTCTCCCCAAATTAAAACAGACTATATCTGTGTGACAAGTTTACAAATATCAAAGAGTCAACATGGCCTAAATACAATTAAATAACCATCAACAATTCAGTGGGAAACATTTCAAAATATATAGTTTGTTGACAATTGTGTACTGTCATCAGAGACTGTTATTTTCTTTTTAGGAAACTTTTCTTTTCTTAATATAAAATAGCCAGTAAATTAATATCAAAAGACAAAAAGACATTGCTTTGATACACAGGGCCTACTTTTTATAATTAGCTAAAAATAAACATTTTAGGAATGAATGATCAAAGGACTGAATCTGACTCATGGGGAAAAATTGGATCACAGGTTACAATTAAAATAAGAGCTCATGCTGTTAATCTTTTAAATAATTTAATTTTTCTCATACCAAAAGAAGATATTTAAGGGGAAAAATGCACTAAATACTTTTTTAGGCAATTCTGGCTGATGACATTCTACCCCCAACTGTAAAAGAATTCACTTTGACATTAAGTTCCATCAATTCATTTGCAATTTCTAAATGTACATCGAATGAAACCACAACTTACATGAAGATTCTGCTGAGTGTCTGGATGCCTGATTATTTTTTTCTCTGTTCTGAGCCAAAGCATTCCCACTGTTCATGGAAACAAGGTCTACATCCATGTCTTCTCTCCTTACAAGTCTTGCCTGGAAGCAATGGGAGAGAATGTACACAATCGTGAAACAAAATATGGCATTTTCTGAATGCAGCTCACATTACCCCAAACAAACAAACAGGCTCTGTCAAACAACCGTCTTCCAAATGATACCACAATCCTTTATTGCTGCCCAGGCAGAACAAATGCACTATGTCAAAGCATTTTTTGCAAATAAGAGCCGATTTCAAAATTGTGGTTTGCTATTTGAGTCTGTACAACAAAAGAAAACATTTTAGTACTATAATTTTGAAGAAAATCAATCTTCCAGACAGCTGATGAAACCTTAAACAGCTTAAGATCATTTATTTACCAGTATATAATTTAATTCTTAATTGAATGTCAGAAATGTCAGAACCAGTTATTTTCGGCAATGTTTAAGTTTAATCCAATACAAGTATCAGTCCTACTAATAAATGTAAAGTTTTTATCCTCTAACAGTTTATTACAAAATCATGCTGAAAAAGAGATTGTTAAGTATATAATTCATATACAAGTAACGTAAAGTCCCTGTATTCTAGAAGTGATGACAACACATACAAAATGCTCTTGAGAGTTCCATAGAACAACCTAAACCAAAATTATTATATTTAAATTCACCAGTATTTTGGCCTAAACTCATACTGAAGGATTCTTTTATTCTATTTATCAGAATAACATTTTAATTCAGTGTCTAATTTTACATTTAGCATGTATACAGATTTAGATGAGTTTAAAATTTATTCATTGACATTTTTTCAATGACTTTCTATATGCAATGAATATTTTTCAAGCTATTTGGGATCAATTATTAGTCATAAAGCATGTGAAATCTACAAGAAGGCATCTGCCTCAGTTTCTAGTGAGAATTTTTAAAATACAGCAAAACAAAACCAAAAATACATACTATACACAACAATAACTGATTTTCTATGAAGTTATCAAAAATAACAGTATGACTTTCATACTGAATCAGATCTTTCTGTTTTTTTTTCTTTTCATTTCTCAGTAAGGGAAAAGAATAATGATAGAATTTTAGAACAGGAAGTATCTTACAGATCCTATTATTCATCACTTTCATTTTAAAGAAGAAGCCAAAAGTGGCTAACTGACTTTCTCAAGGTCACACAGGGTAGAATTAGGACTAGAGCCAAAGTCACCTGATTTATAATTCAATACTCAGCATTTATTAAGCACCTATTCAGTGTCAGGCACTATGCTAAGTGCTGGGGATATAAAAAGAGGCAAAAGAAGGTCTCTGTCCTCAAGAAACCCACAATCTAATGGGAGAGACAACAGGTAAACTTATAACATACAAAGCATGCTATATACAGGATTAAATAAGAAATAATTAACAAGAGAAGCAGAGACACTAGAATTGAGAGACATTCAGAAAAGTTTCCTGTAAAAGATGAGATTTTAGTTAGGACTTAAAGTCAGGGAAACCATCAGGTAGAGATGAGGAGGGACAACATCACAGACATGGGGAAATTCCAGAGAGAATGCCCAGAGAGAAGAAAGAGAGTGTCTTGTTCCTGGAACATCCAGAAGGCTAATTGTCACTGGATCAAAATGTATGTAGTGGGGATTAAGGTTTAAGACTAGAAAGGTAGTGAATGGGTTTGGTTTAAAGACCTTTGAATGCCTAATGAGGGTTTTGTATTTTATCCTAGAAGCAACAGGGAGCCACTGGAGTTTATTAAGAATAGGGGAAAGGGTGACATGGTTGGACCTAAGTTTTAGGAAAATCTCTTTGGTGGCTGAAGGGAGGATGGATTGGAGTGGGGTGAGACTTGAGGCAGGCAGATGCAACAGTATGCTACTGCAATAGTCCAGGTAGGAGACAATGAGGGTCTGAACTAGAATGGTGGCGGTATTAGAGGACTGAAGTATTTGAGAGGTGTTGTAGAGTTGAAATTGACAGATTGACCAAGATTGGATATGGTAGAAAAGAGATAGTGAGGAGTTGAGGATGATAACTAGGCTGTGAGCCTGAGGAACCAGCAGGATGGTGTTGCCCTTTACACACTAACTGAGAAGTTAGGAGGGGGAACTTTTAGGGGGGTAGTTTGGATATGTTGAGTTTCAAGGTGTCTGAAAGCCAATAGATAGGTAGATTTGAGAATCATCAGCACAGAGGTGGGAATTAAATCTGGGGATGCTGATGAGATCACCAAGTGAAGTAATACAAAGGGAGAAGAAAAAAGGATCCAAAACTGAACCTTGTGGAACAACTTTGGTTGGAAGATGAAAACTTGATGAGGAGCTGGCAATGGAACCTGACAAAGAGCAGTCTGATAGCAAGGAGGAGAACCAAGAGAGAAAGGTTTTCTGATAACCTAGAGAGAAGAGAGTTATCAAGGAGAAGAAAGTGATAGAACAATGTCAAAGGCTACAGAGAGGTAAAGAAGAATGAAGATTGCAAAAGGGCTATTTGACTTGGTAATGAAGAGATCACGGGTAACTTTGGAGACAGTAGTTTCAGTGGAAGGAGGAGATTAGAAGCCTCTACTTTTCCCACTATGCTATACTGCTTCTCATGAGATTTCATATTAGTGATCTTTTTAGACCTTGAAAAATCACTAATTCCTAATATTCCTAGCAAGTCTATAGAATGTATAGAGATGTGTCATTCCATGAACAAAACTTGTATTCTTACAATACCCAGGGCAAAGAGAGAGACTCACTTAATGACCAAACTTCACTGGACTATCTCCCAAAAGACAGCAAATGAGCTTCACAGAATGTCGATGCCCCTAGAGTGAACTCTTAATTGGGTAGAATTGCTTCCCAAAGCTCCTTTTTCCCTTCTTTCATTTTTAAAAGATGCAGTGTTTTGACAGTGATGCACTTGCTTTGTGAACACTGCTACTAAGGTAAGAAATTCAAGCTTAACTGTTCTGAACTTCTCCTCTTTTCAAGTCTCCCATACAATCCTCTCCTCCGTTAAGCAGAGAAGCTCATAGTTCACTGAAATCATCTGATATAAACTCCCTCCTTGTCACCACTCTCCATCTCAAAACCCTTCAGTATCATCTCCCCCTCTCTCATTTCCACTAAGTTTTAATATTGATATGTCCTTCTGTTCTCCAAGGTCAGCCTCTGTACCAGGACCACCCAGCTTGGCATGCCTGCACCAAAGAAAGTGATGTGCTCTATGAGCAAAGCAAAATTGCAGTAGCTGAAAAGAAATGTAAGATGCGCAAATTTAGAGACATCCACTCCAAATATTCATATGGGTTATTTGTGCCCAACTGGTAGAGCATCCCAAGCCCATGTTGGTTTGATTAGCATGCCATTCTGGTATTCTTTGAGAACAAAGGACATCAAACAAATAACCCACCAAGGCCAGCCTCTCTACATGTGCCATGACTCTGTCCCCTTACATCTCTTTGGGCCTCTTTTAGTCCTTATCATTTTTGAGTTCAGAACAGCGTTTGTCACTACTGACTATCTTTTCTTCCTTGTCACTCTCTGATATTGTTCTCTGAAAAGTCCTCAGTCTTTACTGGATCATCATTCACCTCACATCTTCTAAAAGTACGGATAACATAGCTTCTGTGCCAGGTCCTCTCTTCTTCCTCTATATCAGCAGTGACAAACATGCAGTCCATTGGCCACATAACACCCAGTGTTGGCCCAAATCAGGTTGAAGTATAATTCGGAAATATATGACACAAGAAACAAAAATACAATATAGCATAGATAATGTTTCTAATTTAATACATGGCCCACAGGGACCCTTAAGTGTGGTTTAGTTACCCCTGTTACTATTTGAGTTTGACATCACTGCTCTACACTCTCTTGATTTCCATTGTTTCAGTTATATCTCTGCAAATGGCTCCCTAGTCTTTCCAGTCACCTCCTGTACCGGTCATCATCACCTCTCTAGCAGCACATCAAATCAGATGCCTGAGAGACATCTCAAACTGAAATATCCCAAAGAGTGCTCATATTGTATTCCCACCCAAATCCTTCCAAAATTTTTTTTTTCTCTAAAGGGTACTACTCTTCCATCAGCTCAGGTTCACAACCTCCTCACTCTCCTTTATTGCATGCACATAGTTGATAAGTCACCAAACTTTGTGACTTCTCCCTCTCTAACATCTTCATGTTGCCCCATGTCTCCACTCACACCACCACTGCCTCAGTTCTGGACCTCATTACCTTTAGCCTAAACAATTGCAATACTTGTCTAATTGTTTTCCCCACTTCCAGGCTCTCTCCACTCCAATCCATCCTCCATGTAACTTCCAGAGTGAGACACCTAAAGCACAGATCTGATCATGTTACTCACTTACCCAGTAATCTCCCATGGCTCCCCATCACCTCTAGATAAGATATAAATGCCTTTGCTTGACATTTTAAGCTTTTGAGGATTTTTATATAGCATTACTTTTCAAGTCCTTTACAACTCAGATGAACTAGCTTCCTTGTTGTTCCCCAAATATACCACAAAAAGTCTTTGCTCCATAGCTTTGCACACAGTAGTCCATGACTGGAAAACATTTATTCTTTCATCACCATCTCTTAGAATCCTTAGTTTCCTTCAAAGCTTGGCTCATTCACCATTTCTCACATGAGGCCTTTACAGATACCCTCAGGTACTAGGGTCCCTAATTGAAATAACTTTGCATTTATTTTGTACATAATTATAAATACATATGGTATCTGCCTTTAGTAGAATGTAAGGTCTTTGAGTAAAGGGATGGTTCCACTTTTGTTTTTGTATCTCCAGTGCCTTAATAAACACGATTAATTGACATCAAAATAGAACCAATTATCTTATATAGAAAGCCTCCTGGTGTCTCAGTTCACACTCACTATGTATCCAAAGGTTTTATAGTACATTTTAACTTGTTCCATAATTCTCTGATTTAACATCACCAAGAAGGCAGTCCTCAAAATAAGAAAACCACTAAGAGTATCTGGTTAAGGTCAAAGAAATATTTGTAAACATGTGGCTTCTGAAAAAATCATTAGCATCTGAGTCACCAATATGCAAAAGAATGCCTTTTCCATTAAAACACATAAACACACATGTCAGCCTCTAATTATTTTTGAATATGACAAGAATTTCAAATCAAAAGTCAATTTTCAAAGTGGTGCCATCCAGCATTTTATGTGCAAACCTAGAATTTTGGTAAGTGGGCAAGTTTGTTTCTTGTTTGTCTAGCAGTGTAATCAGCACTGCCAAGGATATATTTAGATTTATTTTTGAAAACATGGTTTCTAAATTAAAAATGAATCAAGCTAAGTTCCTCCCAGGCTCAACAGATGGACACAACACAGATAAGAAAGCAAAACCACAATCTCTTGCTGTAAAGCCCAAAACTAATACTTTTAAGATTTGATAATAATTCAATACCTTGCAAGTCTACAGCATAATAAATTTCACATTATGCTAGATAATTCTGCCCACTACCCTTCTCCCCCCAGTTCAAGGTAATACCACAATGTTGCAATATAACAAATAATCCTTTATTAAATGATAAATTTGCTCTAATCAATTTTTCCAGTCAAAACTATCTTCTATGTACTTACAGGGACTACTGTATTTATACATGTTTTTTCCCTCTATTTTCCCCCAAGATTTTTAATTGGAAAATAAACAGCTTGAATTAAGAGAATCTCTCAAGCATCAGGGTCTTGATGCACAAACACAAGGGACCAATTTATTTAAGCAATCAATCACAAGCATTTATTAAGGACTCATTGGGTGCCAGGCACCATGCTTTAGTGTTGAGAATGAAATCCCTACTCACAATGAGCTTACATTCTAAGGAGATGATCAATACATATAAAATATACATGTGGCACAAGAACGAAGTTAATAAATAAAAATGTATGTAAAGATCTTATCATTCTGACATTCTCACTAAAGCACATATTACTGATTATACTAGAGGTTCCCAAATTTATGTGGCCTACAGCCTACTTTAGGGCCCCCAAAATCTACCTTCATTAACCCATTAACTTTTTTAAAATTTACATCATTTCCAAAATATGATGGATCTTTAATTTAATAACTTATTGTAAATTTGTGAGTTTTTTCCTGTATTGAAATTCTGATGATGCAATATTGCATCACGTAGCCATACAGTATCTTATTTAAACAAGTCATTTCATACACACATTTCTGCTGATGTATGCTGAACTTCCTGACAATGTGTTATGTACTCACCTGCCAATACTTGCTTGTTAAGAACTGTTGGCAGACTTGACCACTGATCAGTTATAACTTGTATTTTGTGTGTTTATTTGGAAAATAACTAATCACTACAACTTTAACTGTTACAGAAGAGATGAACAATTTTTTGAAATTTTCTTCTCTTCTTTCCTTGTGCTTCCATAACCCCCTTATTTTTATTCAATGCCCCTTTAACTGCACCCAAGGCTACTACTACCCTCACCCCCCCAGATTGCTCTAGCACTCCTCAGGGACTTTCAGAACCCACTTAGGAAACCAATGGATTATACAGAAATTCTGCAACATTAACTAATTTCTAGATTTCCTAACATTTATTTCTTCCCAATAAGAAATATTTTAAGTACTTCCTATGTGCAAAACAGTAACATCATCTTTGAGGTAGACATAGACATAGACAGAACTCAACCTGAAGGGGCTTACTTACTATAATCTAATGGGGAAGATAAGACAGGCCAACATCTACCCATGATGCAAAATAGGATGATAAATGCATTAGGAATACAAAGTGCTAGGAGAGAAAGCTCAAAAGAGTGAATAGGTGAATCAAGGAAAGCTACATGGTGGAGGAATTGGTACCTGATTTGGCTTCTGATGTCCCAAGTTGGAAGTCTGAAGTATGAAGGGGAGGAAAAAGTGAGGGCTTTTCAGGGGTAGGAAAAGAGTTATGTCAAAAGCATGGCAAGATAGGCAGGATTGTTAACCTAGTTCAGGAGAGCTTTCTTTGAGAGAAGGGGAATAGCGTGAGAGGAAGCAAGAAAAGTGAGTTGGAGTCTGACTTCCAGAAAGACTTGAACTTGAAGGAGGCAGCAATAAGTGGGGAAATGAGGGAGGGTAGCTGAGTGCCTTTAAGTAGCAAGGTAATCAGTGCAAAGTAATCTGTTATATAATTTAACCCTTTTATCCACCTGGTCTAGTACTCTAGCTTTATATAAAGTGCATTTATGCTTCTACAAGATTGTTGGCAGCAGTTGTTGCTTTTTCAAAATTGGCGAGGAAAGTAAGGCCAGGTTATTTGGAAAAAAATAAACAAAACATTTTTTAAAATTTTCTACATAAAATGTGTGAAGGGAAATAAATACACAAGATGGGCAAGTATATGAGTCACTGTGGTACATCTTGTTCCTTTTGGCTGGAAATCTCAAAGTTTTCCTTTATTTAACTAAAAATTAAATGCTCTAAATTGACATAATCCCTTAAAGGTTGGTTGTCTGTCATCCACATGTTAACTGAAATACAGATTTTTCTTCAGGATTTTTCAGTGATCTTGGTGACTAGATGCACATAGTAAGTTATGGAAATAAAGACTTTTTGCCCTAAGTATTTCTTCTGGCTAAAACAGAAAATAAAAGTCCCCACTTCTAATCCTCATTGCATTCACATAGAGTAGGTGAGTTCCATAGACCTTCAGTTCACACCCCAAAGCAATTCTATGAATTTTAATCCATTAAATAGAAGCCTTTTCACATAGTGTGCCTTGCAAGGCTCCGCTGCATCGTCACTGCTTCAAATACTGCCTCCTTTAAGAGACTGCTTCTCATCATCTTGATTGTTACTGCCTCACTTCCCATATCTGCCTTTATTTTGAATATAGCCCATGTAGACTTATTGGTGGATATGTTGTATTACCCTACTGGGATGCGAGCTTCATGAGGGTGTGACATCATGCTTTCATATTTGTATTCTCAGGGCATATCTGGCAATAGAGGGTGCTGAATAAAAATAGTTTTTTGATTGATTGATGGGTCAAAGAGAAAGAGATTGGGCTGGGAAAGGCAAATGAAGTCAGGTTTCTTTTGGGGTGGAGTGAGGGGAACAAGTGGAGTTTCCCTCCATGCTAATTGATACAATCACCTAAAGACCTCAGTTGAGAGTTAAATGAAATTCAAAGACCCATCTAGCCCTTTTGTCCCTTTATAAAATATAAAGAGATCCTTTCTGATGGGATTAGGAAATATCTAGCTGTCCAATAATAAGTCATAAGTCCTTATGGCCTTATAAAAACACAATGAAAAACAACAAAATAGTCTCTGGGGAGATTCAGACTTAGACACTTGGGAACAGAAAATTTCAAGGAGTGTGACCCCTGGAAACAGAAAAAAAAATCTAACTGGATTCAAGAGAGAAGTAGTCTTGGAGGTCAAGCATTGAGCTGGACAGCAACTTGGAGCCTTGGGTCCCTACTTCATGTCTGCCCAGCAGAGATAATGTGCTGAGAAGAACAGGGCAGGAATATCTCAAGAAGGGAAAAGATATAGGGACTCCACAGTGCCACAGGTGTAAAGTGCCTTGGTCATCCTTGTTTTCTACATGTATGCTTTATTACCAGCACACCCTTAAATCTGTACCCACTCTTCCTAGTGATGCTCCATTTGTGGGCCAGCATGCTTCAGGTTTATAGAGGTGGTGCTTTTTTGACTATTATTCCTACTTAGTTCCATCTTAGTAAGTGCATTTTCTAATTATTTCTCCTGACTGGCTTCCTGGTAAGTGAAAGGAGAGGATTAGTGAGCTATAATTTTATCCATTAAAGCCTTGAGGTACTATGGGAACCAAATCTGCAATCTTGAGTTGGGGGAAGATATAGACCTTGGAAGAGTTTTACTCTCTATACTCCATCCAAGATACACTTAGATGCCTTATGCATTTGGAGGGCTCCACTGAAGAGATTATCAATTGGATACTCCTTCCTGGTCACGTTAGTATTGCAGGGATCCTTTGGAGAACAGTTATCAGGTTTTTAAAATTATGATTCTTTTGTTTTAGGCTATGATTGGTCTGCTAATTTTATACTGTGTTTCCTCTATATATCACAGCAGTTTCTTTAAATAACTTTTGTATGGATTAAGGCTTAACTACTGATACAATGTCTCCCAAAATGTGTCCATTTTGAGTATGGAAATTGATGTGAGCAATACTTATGCTAAATCCTTAGAATGAATACTAGTGACAGGAAATACACTTAGATATATAGATAACCCCTAATTAAAGGACCGGCTCATAAATTAAGGGACAAAGATAATTAAAGCATTCTGCAGGATGTAGGAACCCTAAACTAGGGTTCGTAACCTTTTTATGTGTCATGCACCCCCCTTTGGCAAACCTATGAACCCTTCTTCTCAGAATCATGGTTTTAAAAAAATGAAACGAATTATATTGAGCTAAATACACATTTTTGCTCACCTGCATTCAAGGACCCAAACATCAACACTCAATAACAATAACCAGTGGATATTGCCAGGCACTGTGATAAGCATTTTAGAAATATTTTCTCATTTGATCTACATAACAACTCTTGGAGGTAGGTGCTATTTTTAATCACCATTTTTACATTTAAGGAAACTGAGGCAAAGAGAAGTTAAGAGACTTGACTAAGGTCACACAGCTAGTACACATCTAAAGTGGGATTTGAACGCAAGTCTTCCTGGCTATAAGCTAAGTCTTTTCTCCCTTGTGCCACCTAGTCACCTACTCAAAACTAATCTCATTTTACATATGAGGAAACTGTGTGCAATATATTTTTTTAGATTCCTTGGAGACTTCTCATTTGTGCCCATGTGAATCCCCAGAAGTGAGTGGGTAGTCATCTTTTTGAAAAATGTTGGGAGGTTGCTTTGTCTTGAATACATGCTCTAAGATAACAACAGACTACATTATCGTTGCCATCTGGTTGAGAAATTGCTGCCCAAGTGCGTGAACAGGTGTAATGGCAATCTGAATCGGAAAATCTTTCCTATTCATTAATAGGTTCATTAAGTCACACGGAGCCTGTGGTGAGAGGAGTTTGATGAATGGGTGGAGTAGTAACAGGCAGAGCCGAGATGAAGTTAGCCTTGAGAGAAGTCAGAGCTAGGAAGGATATAGGCTTCTGAATAGCATGAATGATTTTGTGATTGTTTGTGGTTTTGTTTAAGAGAGCCTGCTTGTGAAGAGTGTAATGGACCTGGTTTGTGGGAAGCCCAACAGGGAAGGCTTGGGGATGGTGCTGTCCTCTGCATTATTATTGTGTATAGGTTGCTATGATGGACTTAGGTCTAAACAAATGTTTTTGTTCTGCCTTCCATGTGGAGAGTCTGTGGTATTTTGCGATTCTGAATTGTGCCATGATATTCATGACTGGACTACAACAGGGAATCACCAACTCCTAGTATTCTTTTCCTCTTTTCCTGACTCTTATTGGATGATCTCTCACCTGACAGCTTCTGTGGCTCTTCTATAACATTCCTTGGAGGACAAGCAGTTTCTTTCTCCTTGAAGTATCAAGTCCCTCCTTTTCAGGAAGTCTTCAAATTTAAGGTCTAATTGTACCAAGGCCAAATTTTGATAGGTGCTTATACTCCTCAATGTATGTTACTGAGCCTTGATCCCTCACACCACAGTGCAATGCACCATCCTTAATGCAAGGTGTTTAACATGAAAAACTGTGGGCTTTTTCTGGGAAGAAATTTTGACCAACAAATGTACTTTTTGCATCCTGTTAGAAACATGGTGCTGATATTTTTTTTAGTTTTTTTTTTTAATATTTATTTTAGACTTAAATACTAAAAATTAAATACACACCAAGAAAAGAAAAAGAAACATATTATGAACAAATATTGAAACAAATACAAAATAAGGAAAGAAAACACAGCAAAATTTAGGAGAAATTCAAAATATAAACTTCCATTACGAGAAAGCCTGTATATTTTGAATCCTCTTTTACCCATTGTGTTAAGAGCTATCCACTTTTTCTTTGCTCCTTATAAGTTGTTTTTTGTTCTTTGCTGTGCACTTTTTATGTTGTCTTTTTTTTTCCTCCTTCCTCCCCCTACCTCCCACAGAGCTGATTCAATATAAGATGTGAACAACGGGACTTGAGCAGAAAAATACTGGTAGTTGTTGAAAAGCCTAAGGGTACTGGTCTGTGACATGATATGTGCACTGAAAGTATAGAACTCAAATACTACATTATTTGATGATGCAGGAAGTATGATGATACTTCTGAAATATTCCTAATTACCTCCCAGTAAGAGGGACAGGTGATCATTGATTTTATATTAAAATTAGAGAAGCTGCTCCTGAGGAATACAGTCAAAGGTAGCAGGTCTAAAGGGAATATGGACCATGGAGACTAGCACAAATTCTCAGGAGGACAGTCTATCCATAATACAAGTTCATAAGTATTTATTAAACACTAAGTACCTGCTACTATGCTAAGTGATCCCTTACTACTGTTACCATTGCAGCTTCATGAGTGAAATAAACAGTACCCTTGGCACTCTGAACCAATACAACTAATCTTGTAAAGAAGAGTCTATAAGTTGGAGAAACTCCCAGGAATCCAAGACATTTTCCCAGATATGGGTCACTGAGACAAAGTGAGAGGTAGACATGTCTGTATAGGGAACCCGGGCTGGTCTTTTGAAATATAGTGTAATAGGCAGGGTCTATTATGAGAAACAGAAGAGTGTTTGGCCACAGAGGCTAAAGTGGCCTCCGAGCAGAAAGGCAGGGACCGAATGCAGACAACAAAGTTTGGTCATATTCTGTTACAATGTATCCTGAATGCACACGAGTAATGTGTATGAGTGAAAAGAATATGCAGAGCTGGCATGCATAAAGGTTCAAATTCAGAAAGAATTAACATAAGGAAATAGATATAGGTCCTGGAATGAAGATCATTGAGGGCTGTGAAAACTGCAAACCTTACCTCACTATTCTCAGTTGCTTATGGGTTCATCAGATTGGAACTCATAGGACCTCATACAGAAGGGTCTAAAGTAAATATTGGGAATGTGAGCTGAACTGCTGTACTGGAAAATGGATCCCAGTTGATCACTGTGCTCCAATGCTCTTCAAGATCTGATTGTACCCTGTGAAGGGGATAGAATTATACAGCCTGACAACATATGGCTTCTGGGTGAGACATTTTACAGAGAAGAGTAGAACAGAGAAAGATTCAGCTGAAAAAGAAGAAGTAGTTGACTTGCAGGGGCTTGGATAAGTGAAAAAAAGATGAGGTTGAACCTGATGAAAAAGATTTGGTAAAATTTGGGAGAAGTTAAGAAAAATTTGAAGGGGAACAACCTCCAGACCTAAATACTGGTCTCGATTCTACTACCAAAATTGAAAGAGGAAGCAGGACCAAAGACAATTATGTGAAAGGACAATTATAGGAAAGTGTGTAGAACATTCAAGGAGGACAAGGAAGTAGAACTGAAGGAGATAAACTCAAGAAATAGAAGGAGAAGACAGTTGGCATGGCAAGGCAAGGTAAGTAAGAAAAGGTTGAATGGAATAATTAGAGAGTTAAGAAAACTGAAAAAGTGAATTGGTGGGTAAAGCAAAATGGTGAAGCAGAAAAGAGGATACTACAAGTCTGAAGGGGAAGTGAGCAAGCTAGTGTTGCTGAAAATTGAGAAAGGAAGTTAAGTGGGGTTGTCAGGTTATTAAGAGTTAATAATTGGTTGTAAAACTTTGAACCAGGGTTCAGGACTTCCAGAAACCAAGATGGCAGAGTGATTGGTAATTGTTATCTCCCTCCCTTTGTTGACCTTGAAGAGCCCAGAGAATATGTCCCCAGGACAAATCCTGGAACAGGGGGAACAACAGAAGGGGTAAATAGTCTTTTAGCATGTGAGGCTAGGAAAATAGCTAAGGAGGGTCCCTCTTGCTGAGACTGAAGGAGACCAGTGTAGGACTGGAGTTGACCCAGACAGCTCCACCTCAGCAAAGCAGAAGATCATGAAGCCTACAACCACAGCTGAGTTTGCCTATGCTGTAGTTCAGCAGAGGAGACCTCCTGTGGTCAGACCACCCCTCCCCAACACTTAATGCAAGTAGCTCCAGGCTAACTCTGGGGAAACTCAAAAAGACTTCATGTGGCCTCTGCTTTCCAGAACCAGCCAGCTAAGCACCAGGTAAGCTGCAGCACTTTAGCTTCTAACTGAAAGAACCAGAGGCCACAGCACACAAAACCTCAAGTTTTAGGCACAAGAACTATGGTACAGAGCCCCCTGTGCTCCAGAAGCAGAGATCTACTTTGAAAGGAAGGAAAAGGGTGATCATCATGAGTAAGGAGTAAAACAGAAAAGAAAATATCATAGAAACTATGGGGACAAGTACCAAAACATGAATACCAAGAAAGTCAGCACTGAAACTATACTCCCATCTGAAACTTCAGAAGGGAATATGAACTGGTCTGATGCACAAAGAGCATTCTTAGAAGAGCTCAGGAAGGATTTTAAAAGCCAAATTAGAGAAATAGAAGAAAAACTGCCAAATGATTTTAAAAATATGAAAAAAGAAATCATAGAAGAATTTAAAAGGAAAATTTGACAAATGGAAAAGGAAGTACAAAACCTAACTGGAGAAAAAAACTCCGTAAAAGGAACAATTGGACATATGGAAAAGGAGATGCAAAAGTTAACTGAAGAAAACAATTTGATAAAAATTAGAATCAGGCAAGTAGAAGCTAATGACTCTATGAGACATCAAGAATCACTCAGACAGAATCTAAAAAATGAAAAGATAGAAGAAAATATAAAATACCTAACTGGAAAAACAACTGATCTGGAAAATAGATCCAGGAGAGAAAATCAAAGGATTATTGGTCTTACAGGAAGCCATGATGAAAAAAGAGCCTGGACAATATCATCCAAGAAATCATCAAGGAAAATTGCCCAGAAATCTTAGATCCAGAGGGCAAAATAGTCATCAAAAGAATCTACCGTTCATTTCCTGAAAGGGATCCCAGACTAAAAACACCAAAGGATATCATTGCCCCATTCCAGAACTATCAAGTGAAGGAGAAAATACTGTAGGTAGCTAGAAAGAAACAATTCAAATATTGGGGAGCTACAGTCAGGATCACACAGCACCTTGCAGCTTCTACATTAAAAGGTCAGAAGGACTGGAATATGATATTCTGTAAGGCAAAGAAGCTGGGACTACAACCAAGGATCAATTACCCACCAAAGTTAAGTATAATATTTCAGGCAAGGAGATGAACATTCAGTTAAATAAGGGATTTCCAGACCTTTCTGATGAAAAAGTCAGAGCTCAATAGAAAATTCAATCTTCAAACACAGGTCTCAAGAGAGGCATAAAAAGGTAGATGGGGAAAAAAAGCTTGTTATTCAAAATGGGCAAACTGCTTACATCCATATAAGGGAACATGACACTTATTAGTCTTGAGAATTGTATATTCACTGTGATATATAAAAGGGATATACATAGATAGAGGTAGTGGTATAAAGTAAATGATATGATAAAAATGTGATTTAAGAGTGCAAAGGGATTGTAATGGCAGATGTGAAAAGGAGGAGTCAGAAAAAGGGAAATTACATCACAGGAAGAGGCACAAAAATATATTACAGTAGAGGGAAAGAGGGGAGGGAGATGAGTTTTGTTTGAGAGTTACTCTCATCTGATTGAGTTCAAGGAAGGAACAACAACCTCAGTTAAGTATAGAAATACAACTAGCTCTATAAGCAGTAGGAGGGGAAGGGGGAAAGAAAAGGGAGAGGAGACTCAAAGAGAAGGAAGAAGTAGTAAGGGAAAATGGGATTAAAAGGGACGGTGGGTTGAAAGAAAAGAGGAAACACTGAGGGAGGCAGTGGTCAAAAATTAAAACTATTGTGGAAGGGAAGGGAGAAGGGAGAATTAAAAGCATAAATGGGGGAAAGGAGATGGAAGAAAAGACACAGATAGTAATCATAATTGTGAATGTGAATGGAATAAACTCTCCCATAAAATGGAGACAGAAAGCAGAATAGATTAAAATCATAATCCAACAATATATTATTTACAAGAAACACATTTGAAAAGGGGGCATACACATTGGGTAAAGTTAAAAGGTTGGAGCAGAATATATTGTGCTTCATCTCATGTAAGAAAAGCAGAGGTAGCAATTCTAATCTCAGACAAAGCAAAAGCAGAAATAGATCTAATCAAAAGGGATAAGGAAGGAAACTATATCCTGCTAAAAGACATCATGGGCAACAAAGCAATTTCATTATTAAATATATATGTTCCAACTGGTATAGCATTCAAATTTTTAGAGGAAAAGTTAAGGGAGTTACAGGAAGAAACAGACAGGAAAACTATATTAGTGGAAAACCTCAACCTCCCCCCCTCTGAACTTGATAAATCTAACCTTAAAGTAAACAAAGAAAGAAGTTAAAGGGGTCAATAAAACTCTGGATAAGGTAGATATGATAGATCTCTGGAGAAAACTGAATGGGGATAGAAAGGAATATACCTTTTTTCTCATGGCACATGGCACATATACAAAAACTGACCATGAACTAGGCCATAAAAACTTCACAATGTCATAAGAATCATATGAAAACATGCCCTAAATCACTATCGATTAGAGAGGTGCAAATCAAAACAACTCTGAGGTACCACATAACACCTATCAGATTGGCTAACATGACAAAACAGGAAGATGATAAATATTGAAGAAGATGTGGGAGAGTTGAAACACTAATTCATTATTGGTGGAGCCGCGAGCTGATGCAATCATTCTGGAGAGAAATTTGGAACTATGCCCAAAGGGCTACAAAAATGTGCATACCCTTTGACCCAGCAATATTTCTTCTGGGACTCTATCCCAAAGAGATCATAGAAATGGGAAAGGGTCTCACATGTCCAAAAATATTTATAGCAGTTCTCTTTGTGGTGGCCAAAAACTGGAAATCAAGGGGATGCCCATCAATTAGGAAATGGCTGGACAAGCTGTGGTGTGTGAATGTAATAGAATACTATTGTGCTATGAGAAAGATGAGCAGGAAGACTTCAGAGAGGCCTGGAAAGACTTGTATGAACTGATCCTGACTGAAAGAAGCAGAACCAGGAGAACTTTGCACATAGCAATAATCACAGTGTGAAAGGAATTTTTTTGGTAGACTTTGTACTTTATTGAAATGCAAGGACTTAAAAAATTTCCAACAGACTCTTGAGGCAAAACGCCTTCCACATCCAGAGAAAGAACTATGGAATTGGATCACAGATAGAAGCAGACTATTTTCTTTTGTATTATGTTTTGTTTTGTTTTATGGCTTCTCCCATTCATTTTAATTCTTCTATGCAACATGTATTTAATAGGAATGTACATGCAGAACCTATATATGACGGTATGCCATCTCAGGGAGGGAGTAGGAAGGGAGGGGCGAATGAGGAAGAGAGATGGGAAAAAAATATAAGATATATGGAAGTGATTGTCAAACACTGAAAACAAATAAAATAATTTGATTGAAAAAATTTTAGCCATCTGCCTTTTGTACCTGATGGTCCTTTGGACTACCATCTTAAATGCCCATAGCCTAAGAGCCTCTAGACTTAGCCAACTAATCCACTGCTCCACACAAGATTTTGAAGCCTTTGCATCTACCCTGAAACTGAACTTTCTTTCACAATTTGTCATCCTTTCCCCCTCCCCTCCCCCACCCAGTTAGAGTATAAACTCAGTAGGGACTATTTGGATCTCTGGCATGACACATAGTATATGCTTAATGAATACTTTCTCGTTTATTCATTAGTTTTGGATCATGGATTACTATATAGGAATGACAGATTCCTGAATAGAGATAGAACATTCTAAAGAAAGGCTGGTAAGAATATATCTGTCAAGTATTCTGTAAATCTAATCAAAAGAGCTATACAATAAAAAGAATGGGAGAATGGGAAGACTATCAGGAGTGGGGAACCTGCAGCCTCTAGGACACATGTGGCCATCTAGGTCCTCAGGTGTGGCCCTTTGACTGA